>JBBPNB010000540.1:0-15949 GCA_038090635.1 Rubroboletus satanas
CAAGCATTCGAAGAGAGTAGTGTATGATGTTTCCGCACGGTCGCACGTACGCCGGTAATCGTAATCAAATAGAAAGAATTCACTCACCACACGGATCTCGCTAAAAAAAAAAACAGGGTACCAATGTGGTGACAGATCCACGGAAGCATCGCAATGCCTGCATACCTCCGGTGTCCCTCGATTTAGAAAGATAACAGTTTGGAGTGCATGGGGAGCGCTGTTCCCCATACTCCCTAGTAACCCCCATACCTCCAGAGTCGACTGTAGATCTATATTTGTCTATTGCTATATCACAATGGAACTGTTCAACAGGGCCGTTCATTTGTTGCTTTCTACATATGGTGTTTTTTGTTGGGATGATCCGAGGGTAATGATATGAAGATGGTGGTATCCAAGGGCTACATTGTACACTTGTTCGGGGTCAATTGCATTTGCATCCCAACAGGCCAGGGTAACTAGTCACAAGAACGAATGTCGAGCATGTACAACCAAAAAGGACCGGATAAGCCTAGCTACGCGCGTCGACGCGCGAGCAAGGCGGAAACCTGGAGAGCCGGAGGGTATATAACAGATCTAGCACAGCATAAACTGATAAAGAAAAAGAAAAAAAAGGTTCCAGCCCGAGAAACATCGAACTTGAAAGGGCTTCCTGAGACCCGATTTCGCCTCGGGACTCTAGGGTCGGATGCGCCGAGTCATGCCGACCATTTTGTGTGTGAAGGACCTGATTCCCCGTTCAACGGGGACGTGGCGACGGGAAAAGGCGCTAGCGCTACGTTTCTGCATACTAGAGGATGAAAAATGGATGAGAAATCACCGGCGTTCTGATAAGACACGGAAAGATACGAACCATTGTGAAGTGGATGAACTCGATGGCGTAGCAGATGGTACTGTCCCGTTGACCGACGTAGTCGAGGTAGGGAGTGCTGACGTCGTTGTGCTAACCTCGTCGACAGCAACGGTGGGTTGAGTAGTCTCGAAAGCAGCAAGGACAGGAAGGGCAGTTTGATTGGGCCCAGGGACCGGCATACTTGTGTACGAATCCTGGAAAATGTCGTTCTGCGGGCCGTCTAGGAAGTTGTAGAGGTCGTTGTAGAAAGGAGGGGCATGAGCGCCTTCAAACATCTGCATCACAGGGCAGTAGTGAGCCGAGCCAAGGGTATAGATATGGAGGGGATACTCACGTTATTCTGTTCAGCTTGGTACCAATAGAAGGGCTGCTTGGCACCATAGGTACAGTTTCCAGGGTCTGCTTCCGGAACCCCGTTGTCTGGGTCCGCCCCACAGCGACGAGCAACCTGGGGTGTGGCAAGCCCGACGGTGGAGGTGGAGTTGGTGATACGACACTGGAATCCATTCATGTAGTCTGTGTGAATGTAGATGAGAAAATATACGAGGGATACAAGGTAGGAAAGCGATGCGTACTCTGTTCTGAACCACTGTCGGGGGAGTGGATCCAGAAGAAGGCACAAGTGCACATATCATTCGCGCAAGGTGGCATGTTTTCCGGGACACTGAAATCTGTGTATCGATTCCAAACACAGGTCTGGTTAACGCTGAAAACGGTGAAGTCCGAAGGTTGGATAGTTGACACGTCGCTCTTGTACGCGATGGCTAACGCGCAGCCCTTGACGTCGCTGAGACCGGTTGTGTGGAATGCCGCCGTGGGAGAGCCAGGGCAGGGGTTGTTGAGGTCATTTGGATCTTGGACGTCACCACCCTCTGAGCTTGCATAATAAGTTGTGGCGCCTTTGTCGCACGCTATCTGGGTGGTGACGTTCTGGCCAGCAGGGAGCTCGAAGACGTCTTCAGCGTTGGGTGGGTAGTCAAGGTGGTTATGAAACCACCACTTGTCGAATGTCAGGTCCATGAGAGGGACAACAGGGCGGTTATCGTAGGAAAAGGTTGTGCTAGTCACATTGTATCCCCACATGGAGGGATGCCAGATGCCTGGGACGATCTGATATGAGGAGAGACGGTATAAGAGAAGATGGACGTACAAGCATGAGAGGATACGAGACGGAACGACAGGAAGACGGAGAGGAAGAGGGCAAACTTGTACATGGCTGGACCGGCCAGAGAATGGCGAGGAGGGGGTGGAATTGCTCTGCCTGGCTACACCGTGGGCTGTTATATGTCCCTGCATCGTAAGCTCGACCCGCCTTTGCACAATAGTTAGTCATGTTGCAAGGTAACGAACGACCCGTTCCGAATATGATCGGGAATTAAACGCGTCGCGTCACAGACACATTGTCGTAACGCGTGACTGTCACACCTTCTACCAAATGTCCGTGTGTCGATACGACCCTTCTATGCCCGGTCATGATTACTCACCTCAGTCCGCCCGTCGTCGTAGTATCACCAGAAGATCATCGCGGAGATTGTCATCGTGCAACCTTTCCTTTGAAGCGTGGATCTTTGCACTCTCACCATCGGGTTCTCGAGTCCCTGCAATCACCCAGGGAATCCATGTGCCTTTGACCTGCACGTTTCGATCATGCCTCATGACCATCCTCCTGTTCAGCTGAAACCAGTGCACGACTGGTCATCGTCCATGCGCGTTATGTTGCTCTCCTTCTCCACTGTGGAAGCTCAAAGCGGGCACTGCTCAAAGCGTCGCGCCGCTGACCAGCTGGCATTTCCCCGCATTGTTCTCCTGATATTGCCTGGTCCACAGTCCACATGTTTTTTCCATATAATTTAGGTGGTGCTTCTCCATGAACTATCACTCCTCATCTCTCGACTCCATTTCTACGTTATGAACCCCCCACAGGTCGCCACTCCTACCTCTGCTCTCCCCAGACGACCTGAGAGGCCCATCAAGTATGTGTGGCCTATCACTGCTCCGGATGGTAGCGTCAGATATGACCGCCCTCTTGAGAACTACTTTGATGCATCCATGGCCCCGCATCTTCTTCCCTCTAAGTCCCCAACCAGAGTACGTACTCACTTCCCTTGTGTGGGCTGACGGTGACACACCTTCTAATCATAGCTTTATGACACGATCGCGCATGCTCACGATCACCGCTTTGAGGTCACACCGGACATGGTCGATCCCTCCTGGACTACCCCCCGCCCTCTGATTCTCAATCCGCGGGAACGGCGACGTTCACTCGCCAAACTCCCTGGGAATTCCACGGAATACATGGGGATCTCACCCGACCTGCCAGGCTGGCGTCCCCGTCGATCCTCTTACGAAGACCGACGTGGTGCGGTTGGGGTAACACCGAGCGAAGTAAACACGCTTGTCCCGTACATACCACCTATCGACACGAGCTCGCCCCCACCATCTAGGGAGTGGCTCGATGCAAAGGCAAAACAGTTCTTGGCAGACGCCCACGCTGATTTCGAGGATTCTCATCGTAATGCCACGCACGACGTCACAACACGTGGACCGTCTTCCAATACGGACGACAGCGACTTCTTCGATTACGACACTGACAGTACTCTCGACCGTGCCCCTACTGTTTCTCGCACGTCCATACCACAGCCTTCACAACAAGCACCCCAAGTAGACCCCGAATCTAACTCCCATGACGCCGACTTCAACTCGAGCACGGATACCGATTCGGACACAGATACGGACACCGACATGAATAGCGATAACGAGTACACCTGGAGCACCACGCGCATCTCTGAATCGAGTCCTCGCGCTTTGGCGGATGTTCCACGGTGGATAATCCCCCGCAAACGTCCCTCTGTCGTGATTGTGAACAAGATGGACGTCGCTGGGGTTGTCAACGACCCCGGTGACGTCAGCCACGGTATGAGTCCCAATTCAGGCTGGGATGACCCTGTTAGTCCTCCTTCATCTGACGACGAGCACGCGGGCAAGCGACGAAGAGGAGGGAAAAGTGTATGCTTGAATAGAGATGCTAAGAAGCGCAAGAGGTATGCGAATGATACGCCTGCGCGACAGGGTCGCAAGAGTATGGGTGTACATCATTTTTCGGAATCCGAGGAAGATAGCCCCTCTGAGCGTGCTGTAATCGTTCCACTTCCCACACATATCTCCTCACTTGGGAATCGCACGACCCTATCTTCGCGTCCATCAGTCCCAGCTATCACCGCTACTGCTCTGCAGATGAAACACGTCCGGATCGCATCACCCCGTACCGCTTCGCCCGTGGGTTTACCGCAACCGAACACCACCTTGGTTTCTCCCAAACCGCCCAAAGTGTTCCCTTGCCTCTTGGATGGCTGCACCCAAGTCTGTGCCTCCGCAGGCGATCTCCAGAGACACCAGCAATCTCTTCGACATCGTGCCCCTTCACATAATTGTTTGGCTTGCGGGAAGTCGTACACGCGATCGGACGCATTGAAGAGGCATTTGAACAGCAAGGCTTCGTGTAAGAGGGTACACGCCACGAAACTCGCCAACATTGCAGAAGTCGAAGAAGTACAAACGGAAGCGAACGAAGAGGCGGTGTAAGTGGTGACGAATTCCTCTTCATATCAGATCGAAGGGGAGGAAGTGGCGTGGTCCCCCCCCTACCACACCGCTTTCGTTCCGGTTCTCGATGCGATTTCCGGGGGTCACCTGGAGGCCATGACCTGAATGAAAGCCTTCACCGTTTTGGAAACCGACAGGGTTTCTTTAATGACACACAACCTGCAGGTCAGGTTACACACTTTGATTGCGATCATCCATATCCATTCGTTATTTTTTTTTTCTTTTTTTGCTCATGTGTCGTATTCGTCCTGTCCTTCAATATTTTCAATACTCAATGTCGCGGTAATTCGTGTAATATGTCATGTTGGAATCGTCGTTCATTGGTCACTGGAAAATCTGTGAGGGAAAAATAATAAACATAGCTTGTCGAAAAGCTGAGCGTTTTAAATAGTGACATGCTTCAACTTCCCTTTGCTGCATCCTTCGAATGGTGGTATAGGTTCTTTGAGTTGAATGTAAGGGTTGTAAAGAACAGAGAGCTACCCAGATGCCACTCAACCATCCTCTTCCATTTGATATTATGACGTCCTTCTGCAGTGATTCTGTACCTGCCATTCAAGGGTCAATACACCGAAGATATAGCGTTCACCTGGCGGAGTCCTTGCTGGCAGGTGTTGATTTTATGCATGCTCGAAGCATTCCTCGTGTTCATGATAATGCCGTGGTGGTTGCGTGCAGGATTTGTCCTGGTTTGCATCTACCCTCATGATTCCACGATACATACCACGGTATATGAGAACCAGGGCGGATGGGGAGGTTTGGGAAGCACACCTGGACTCGGGGTCCCTCACCACCACCAACCTGATCGAGATGGGCCGTTTTGGTTTAAAGACGTGACGGCCGACGAGTGTCGATGCCACTCCCCCCAAGCGATTCGTACAGTAGGATGCGGACTCGTTCTTCCCGCGAGGAAGGTGTGGGTGTGCGGCGGGCGAAGTTCAAGTCGTCTTGAACGTGGACGTCGATGGGCAGATTAATTGATGGATAGATCTGGGTATTACCAGACTGGATGAAAAACGCTCACCTGGACGTACATGTACCGAATGACAAATCACTCTCAAGTCAGTACTGTAGTCGCTTCAAGGAAAGAACGAGTATTAGAAGAGGACGGCTGTCCGTAAAAGGGAACACGACACCAACAGAGAAATAAACCTCGCAGTGGATGAACCGAGGAAAGGGAGAGAGAGAGAACTGAACGAGAAGCGGGTTGTTGAACTGAATGTGGCCTTTTTATTTCATCGACATCCCGCATGTCATGGTCAACATGTGAGTGGATGGGTACTTTGGACCGCACTACCAGCCCGCATCCCTGGACGCACGCGGGGGCGGGTGCCCCATGTAGAAACGTGTCGAGACCCTTGCGCCGAGAATGCGAAGCGAGTAATCGGGATTGACTTGGGCGTGGCTCGTGTTTGAAATGATTTCTGTGCTTTTTCTCGATGCGAGAGACAACGCGCGTGCCTCGACCCTATCAATTCATAATGGTCTTTCAAAGTTCAAACGTTCCCGCTGCTCACTACGCCGCTTTTGACAAGCAAACCACGACACTTTATGACATGGTGCTTAGTACGAAAAAGCTCCATCTGTCTTTGCTGTTCCATGCGCGTCATTCTTGGCCGGCGGGAATCCACCCGACCTTGGAGAAGGCTGCTCTCTCTCCTCCGAGTTCTGACGGAACTCGATACGGTATACGACCTACGAGATATGGGATGTACGCATCCTTGCGAGCCATCACGACCTCCCCACACCACATTAGAGAGAGGTTTCGTGTGTAGATTCTCAAACGCGTCGGCACGCGTCGGCGACGGTGAAACGATACGCACCTTCGTGGAGGTTTCCTGCCTGTCCAAACCCTCGTCGCCTCTGGACCATCTTTGAATCAACGGCCACCCTACGATAACTATCAGCGACACGACGGGGTTAGACGCTCCAACAGAAACGATTGCAGGTCAGTAGATACGATTTGCAGACGGTTCCTGCTTTAGGAGATGCCGGCTGTGATGATAAATTCAAAGGTGGAATCTTCCGCAGTCATCATGTTCAAGGCAAGCCACAGGGACGCACGAAACCCGGTCATACAAGGCATCCGCCCGAATGTAGTGTTGCCACTGCCAGTAAGTACCCGGTGCGTCGCCACAGGTACGGACGCGTCCAACCTCCGAGGCTTCCCTGTGAGTCGCACGTTGTGTCTATCTTTTGCAATTCACATTCCTTTGTGTCATCCACATACTCTGGGCTTTTACTGGGCTGCCAATTTCGGTTGTCTCCCCCTTGCACCATGCGCGATGCACCGTCAACGCTTGGGTTATTTCATATTTGTACGCACCATCCGTCAAATGGGTTCTCGCGTGTACGAACTTGAAGGTGCATGCAAAGACGCACCCGAGCTCACCTCCTCAACCATTGCAATTTGCAAAGTAGGTCCACAGTGGCTCGGGCTGCGGCGGCCGGTGTTTAGCTGAGTCATCGTCGGCCTCGGTG
Organism: Rubroboletus satanas; assembly: GCA_038090635.1. Taxonomy (NCBI): domain Eukaryota; kingdom Fungi; phylum Basidiomycota; class Agaricomycetes; order Boletales; family Boletaceae; genus Rubroboletus; species Rubroboletus satanas. Next base: position 6,935 of record JBBPNB010000540.1, read on the forward strand.
TCGCGGCAATCGCGAACCTGGCCCGATCTCACCGGGGACAGAGGTCAAGCTTTCGAGTCCGTATCTATCGAGTCTGATGTACTACGATCACTGCGCAGCGGAAACGACAGGACGACGACCACGTGTTCGTTTGCTACAGGCCAGGTGGTATCTTTGTCAACATGCGCCGGGTCCCTGGCAAGTGACCCCCTCGAGAACACCAGACAAGGTCGTGCTCTAGCACGTCGGCCTCTACCCCGATAAAGGAAGAGAAGAGAAGACGCGAGGTGAGGAAACGGGAATGCCTGCCCCCCCTCCCCACTACTACCAGTACCGCTTGGCTCGCAAAGTTCCGAATCCCAGAATGGCCAAAGGTGCTGAGCCGAGCCCGCACGCTCAATGTGTAGCTTTGCTGAAAGAAGGTTCTCCGTGCCTATCGTGCTGTTTTGTCGGGTACCCTCTGATCCGGGCTTGGCTCGCAGGTTCCGAGGCATCATTTCATTGCTTTTTTCCTCGGGTAGACGACGCGCATGGACGATATGGCACTCAGGCACCGCGACCCTTTGTGGATTCTAGCACGTCAATCGCCGTTACGGCTATGGGTGTGACCCAGAGTGCTCCGTTATCCATCGTGGCCGTCTCTCGAGCGCGCGGGCGTGCATAGCAACGATATGATATGATTATCAAGCGCCAAGATCCGGGCGCGGTTTTAGTTGCATGTGGATCTTTTATGTGCTGGGACTAGTATGTATACATGCACGGCGAACATGATATAATATTAAATAATAATACGTCAGGTACGACTGTACATTACTTTTTAAAATTATCGAAGGTCGAGATTTCTAAAGAAGAATGTCCCAGGCTGGAAAGTGGAAAGGGGCACAAGCGGGGGTGCCTGTCTCGAGCACCTTTCTTCTTCTTGGCGGCTCTTGTTACTGCTGATATCGGCGTTGGCGTGATGGCTCGTGCGCAAATACATAATGGTCATTCGTGCCACGTCGTCCTCGATGCACATGCTGGCCAGGCACTGGGCGACTGTGACATTCACCGATCATTGTCAATTTATGTGACGTGCCTTTCCATGAGCGCTGTTCGTTCACTTTTTTCGTACAATCCATCTCTTGGCTCGGGAAAAGCATGTGGAATGCAACCTGGTGGAGATGGGGGGGAGAGGGGAGAGAGAAAAGGCCGGGTGAAGCTGTTGGGTCGACAAACCCACCGTACTAGACTATCCTAGTAGCATCGATGACAAGCCCAACTGTCCAAATCATCAGTCACGTACGACGCTTTCTCGGAACCAGTATCTCTAGTCCTTCATCGCAACCTCGGTATTTTTTCTTTTGTTCTTTCATAGGTGCTTCAGGGACCAACTGACCCCTTTTTGTGTGTGCCCCTTCATTTCGGTCGGTCGTCGTGTCCACTTTGTTTCCAGACGTGGCTATGACAGATCAAGATCAAAGCCGCATGCGGAAGCCTATCGAAGCGGAGGAAGAAAGGCGCCTGTATCTCATTTTGGAAGAATCAAAGATGGTACACAGGGGCGTGTTGGTTGCTCAAGAGTCTCAGGTCCACCATTCGATGGGGGAGGGGAGATTTCATGTAAAGCGTATCCGCGTTGACCATATGGCGACGTTCAGGGCGAGAAGGGGGGTCAGAGAAGCGGTTTGGGCAGGGTTGATTCTTCCCGGTCGCGTAGAGAGGCTCTGGAAATGGGAGAGTATATTCAATCATTGGGGCGTCACGACTGGGGACTGGCGTATGTACTGCCATTCATCCGAAACACGGCGTCAAGGTTTGGGATCCAAGGGATAGAGTTTTTGGTGACGTCCGCAAGAACCGGTGTAATAGGTCACCCACGGTTTTATTTTTTCCTTCTTTTTGAAACATTCGTGAGGTTATGCGCTGCGTAAGCATCTTTCCGAGGTGGCGGGTTTACACGAACAGAATTTAAAAATGCATACGGAGGGCTACCGTTTGTTGTACTCTAGACTGGCAAGATGTCGATCATGCAAGTATGATTGAGCGCTCTGGAGGATAGAACCTGTTCGTGCTATAGATAAGTCGTTGGACGGACGGTGATGGCCGTCGGCTATCGCTCGGGAGACGTGGTCATCACTTGCCGACTTCACCCAATGAAAGGGACATAATGTCCTGCATGGGAAAAAAAAAAAAGGCACGGTGCCTCGGTTTGGATGATGCTCGTTCCATGATGCCAAGACGATGCGAGTATCACCCCGCGAGCGTAGTTGAATAGTTACGTCCCCAATCGTGAGATGGGTGGGGGAGACGAAGTGGCGACTGCGGGAGAAGTGATGAAACGCGGTCTGCAGTAAAAGGAAACGGATGAAGAGATCACCCCGTCGAGGCGCACCGTGTCTGTGCGACCGTGGAAAACTCGACACTCTGTATTTTCAGAGCACGACCCTCGTTTGATCGTTGCGCTCAACCCACACCCGGGCCGGACTGGACTGGAGAGACAGAGAACGCTTCTATTGATCTCCGGCACCGAACCAGACTAAGTTGGTATCCCTGTGTTGGTCAGTGCGTCAATCTCACCAAGCTCTGAGCTCCCCTCCAAGGTGTTTGTCGTGTTCACATCATTCGGCTCGCTTGAGTGCCCAACATCTGTCTCAGATCTGGGCGTGGACGACGTTTAAATATATTCGACAGGCTGCTCTCCTACAGAATGGTCCCAATACGCTCGAGCAGATGGATCGTAAATAGAATGAAGGGTCCTTTACATGAGAAGTGTTGGAAAGGACGTGGGTGTGCCAGGCAGTGGGTCAATCCCCCTTGGCTGTGTGCACGGGCATCAACAGATCTCTGCTCTGTTTCGGGTGTCCTGGAGAGTACTACCGCGTGTGCTGGCCTCAAGTTCGAGGTCGAGCTTTTGGTATGAGAGTCCATGTTTCGCTCGGGACTCGGAGTAGGAGAACCAGTTGGTACATCGGGTCGATGGTACACTCGACCACGGTCTCAAACCACCGCCTCGTATGCTTGACGTACGGCAAATCAAACTCTGCACGCATCTTTCCAATCCTTGGTAATCTCTCATCGTTACATGACATTCGCTGTGTCAAGGCTGCGCTGATGGATCTCTCCTGATGCCTCGAGAATATCATATTCAAGAGATCCCCCGTCTCTGTAGTAGACGGGCCCGATCAGACGGCCCCAGACCGTCCAGTACATGGGCATAAGAATGAACGAATTGAGATGCGAATGATGTGAATGGTGCGTGGAGACGGCGGCGGGATGTGGCTGGTCGTAGTGAGTTTATTTTCGTCGCCATCACGCCAATCGTGCGCGTGAGCATCCGGGAGAACCTGCTGCATTCTCATGGCCGACACGCCGACTGTCCAGACGTCGGCGTTTGATGTTGGACGATGACCCGACGAGCGAGAGCTATGTATGTACCCGGGCCAAATACAACGGCGCTCACACGTCTGTCCACACGCCCGTCAAACATCTGTCACGACAGCCCCTGACAATGCTTGATGAAACCGGGCTGGAGAGGGAGCAAGGCTCCAGAATGCACTCATTAACCGTTTCGAGCCTGTGGCCCATCACTGCATGCACCATCAAGTTTGATTGTAACGATACACGACGGTCAATTACGGTATGGCTTGTAGAGTGAGATCTGGCAAGGTTGTAACTTTATTTTCTGGCCAGAAAGCGCAGCGAGTCGGACACGTCCGCAGCAAGGGGAATGTGCAACCATCGTTAAAGTGAGCGTCTTGGCAAGTGGACCGTGGAAAAAGGTGAATTGACAGAGCCACGAAGCGAGCCAGTAAAGGCATACGCGCAAGAAAAGGCAACTCGCAAATTCAAAGAATGGCCGGGTATCATTTGCGCAAAGGGAAAGGGCAGACGGGAGAAGTGATGGCGCACAGCCCGCTTTCATTAAGGCGCCGAATCACAGTGACAACATCAACATTCGCGCGTGCGACGAAGCAGTGCGTGTCCCCAAGTCTGGATCTGAGGAAGGAAGGGCTTGTTCTTACAGGGCAGGGGACGGGCAGTGCTATCGAGTGTTGCAATCAAATGGCGGGAATTCCGGACTGGTTGGCCCGCATTTCTTTCTCTGGCGTGGTTTCTATGGCTCGTTGTGGACACTGCGGCAAGAATGAGCGTCCGTGGAGGAACGGGACGGGTTCGATCGAGGAAGGGGCGTTGTGATTCGCGAGGATGATGACGGCGAACTTGGCTCGATCAGAGGGGTGTCCCATCGGAGGCAAATGTCGCCGAGCGGATTACGAGGTTGATGGTGGCAGAAAAATAGTTTCGCGGGTACGCAGTGGAGGTGGAATGGCAATTTGATTGATACGAGTGACGAGGTGATCCCGAGCGCGGCGGTCTGCGTCAGCGTGTGGCCGATGATGACTGAGACGGGATTCATTACGTGGGGGGGCAAGAGAGGGAGCGGGACGACGGAATGGGTACGGCGAGGGCAAGGTGGTCCGCGGGCGAGATCCAGGGAGGGCGCCCTGATCGTAGGATTGATTTATGAAGATGGTGTACGTGAGAGTAGCACATGGAGGACGTTCCATGGACGGTGGGAGGCGAAAAAAAAGGCAAGCGAAGGGGAGACGGGCGCTGAGATGCGACGGGCTTGCGATTGGTTGCCGAGGACAAAAGAGAGCATGGCTGGTCGGTAAGAGCCGTGATGAGATGGCAAGATGATACTCGAGCGCGACGAAGATAACGGCATGCCCGCCGTGTCGAGCAGCGAGGGGAGCAAGACATAGTCAGCGGGGGACAGAGATGTGAGCGGACGAGCTGGGAGACGGGCGGGAGGAGAGAGGCCGTCCCATTGGAATGGGTGGAGGGGACTGTCCATCTGTCGGAGAGAGTGTGGCGGAGGTTAAAAGAAGGCACTCCAATTAGCAGACCAAGTTCTCACCCCGACCTTTCTCCTCCCCCCCCTCCGCGCTTGGCTTCTCCCCTCCGACATCGATCGATATCCACCCAGCTCGTCATTCCTTCCCCCGTCCCCTTTCCAATGGCCCTCCTTCAGTCAGATTCTTCCCATTATCCTGACCTAGATTACCACTCCCAAAGTCCCTCCAACAAACCCACCAATATCGGCACCAACTCCCCTTTCGACACCTACGAATTCAGCCATCTCCAGTCCCCACCCTTCCCCCACACACCCTCCTACAATGGCTCATACCAGAACTCCCCCTACTCGGGCCACTCCGACCTCAGCTACGACCCAGACGGTCCCGATGGCTTTGCCCTCCTTGGCGACGGTCTCGATAATCTCGCCGTCCGCGAAGACTATGACCCTTCCGAATACGACCTCCCACACTCTTCCGGCCTCCTCGTCTTTGACGGCGAGTTCATGACCAGCCTCGATCACAGTGGCGCCCACGTATCTGTATCCGTCACGCCTGCTCCGATTGACCACCACTCCCCTCGCTCACATGATCACAGCTCCCCTTCCAGCAACGGCGAGGGCCGTTGCCGTAGTCGCGCCTCTTCTGTCTCTTCGAATCCCCAGATCCTCCCCCATTCTTCCCCTCATCTCGATGTCGCCCACAACTTTGAAAACCTGCGCTTCGAGTCCCCTAACTGGCGGCACAATCAGCTCCCGGGCGAAAGAACCTTGTCTCCCCCAAGAAAAGCCCAGTCCCCTCCTCAGCTTCTCATTCCAGACAGCAGCCCTGCATTATTCTCCCAGGAAGCGCCCATGATCAACGCCCCAGAGGGCGATGGCGGTTTCGTCTCAAGCGGACCCCAGCTTCACATTGTCCCCGCTACCCCCGTAAGTGGTGGCGGAGCGGCTTCGCAAGCCGTTCCTTTCCAGTCTACCCTGGAAACCCTCCATCAAGGCAAGTTCATTGATATCATCACGGTTATTTCGGGAACTCTATTCTTACCATTTTTATCCTTGTTGCGTTTTACCGCCGTAACAGGCTCATCGCAAAACGGACCACAGCAACAGGCGACAACACCCCCATGGGATCAACAACAAATTCAACAGACCGAGGTCTCCCAATCACTCGGGGTACCACAATTCCATGATCAAGCTACACAGCTTTTCCCCCACAGCCACACTTCTCATAGGGGGCTGTCCACTCTTGGTCCCCAAGTACATCCCGATGGTACAAATACCAACTTCCTATTTCCAAACATCCCACCTCGTACGCGCAGCAAGTCTGATACTACTTCCTCGCTGCGTCCCCAGTTCTGGAATCCCTCTCTTATGACTCAAGACCAACTTAACGCCCTTGAAGGTTCTGCTCTCGACGACTCTGCTCCCCCCCTCAGCCTCAACGAGCTCTCCCCCCAACAACAACAGCATCAACTCCCATCCAACGTTGCTGCCTCCCACTCATCCTTTAACCTCTCGAACGCCAACATCCCTCAGTTCAACTTTAACCCCGCCTCAGCCAACAGCATGGCAGCCTACCTCACTCCCGGTGACCCCGGCGCTGTTAATCTTCGCCGAGTCAAGTCCGATAGCGGTCGTCCAGGCCATAATCGCCTGACCCGCTCAGAGGATATGACCTCTTCCCTTGTCTATCCCCCTTCATCTCAACAGGAATTCATCAATCGCCAGTTCCTGTACCCACAGGAGACAGTGCCTTCCATTCGCGGCCACTCTCGCAGAGCCTCCTCTGGATCACGTGGTGGTGGCGATGGGACCTGGAGCGCATTGCCCTCCAACCGCCCCAGCCCGTACCCCAGCCCGTCCGCGAGCCCGCGAGTCCGTTACGAAGACCTTCCCAACGTCGCACTCACCGGCCGGCCACCTTCGATGCTCCGTCCAGATCCTCCCCAACCCAGCAACGGTGGTCTGATCGCCGTCTCGAAGCAGACGGTGACGAGTGAACGCACAGCTGGTGCAAGTCATCGTCGCAGGAAGCAAGATGCCAACTTTTTGTGTCCTGTGCCAGGCTGTGGTAGTACGTTCACGAGAAGTTTCAACTTGAAGGGTGCGTTGTTCAACTCGAACGTGTTGCTTTACCCCATATACTTAGCAACTTATTAGGTCATATGAGGTCCCACAACGAGGAACGCCCCTTCCAGTGCAAGTGGCCTGGTTGTGGCAAGGGCTTTGCCCGACAGCATGACTGCAAACGCCACGAGCAGTTGCACTCTAATTACCGTCCCTTCACTTGCGAGGGGTGCAACAAGACGTTTGCTCGCATGGATGCTCTGAACCGACATTGTGAGTATCCTTGGTCGATCGATGACAATGACTGATCGTCTATCTCTACCTAGTACGATCTGAAGGTGGTGCCGAGTGCCAGCGCATTTTAGATGCTGCCAAGGACTCGGAAAGGCTACCGATCCCCAAGACTGAGGAGAAGGGATGGCCTGGCATGAGTGTCATGGTTTAATACCTGATCACATTGATCCGTCTTTTTTACCGCAAGTCATCCTCAATGCCCATATAATCTGATGCACACCAAGATAAACTTACCACTGTATCCTCAACGTCACTTTCCTGTCGATTACCATACACACGGGACACATTGCGGTTTCTGCTCTCATCTTGTTTTCGCTTCATCCCACCGCCTATCATTTATACTGATATTGATTGCACGATCCACCATCTGCTACCCCTTGATATATTCTCACTTTTTTGCGTACTGTGCACCGCTCTCCTCGTTTTTATTATGTGTTGCTCTCTTTTTTTTTTTTTTTTTTTTACCTATAATTCTTGTAGCGTAGCCCATCGTAGATATTGGTGGACGTCAGTCAGCCTAACATATTTATGCAATCGGAACGAGAGCTTTGGAAAGTAAATCATTAATATATATTTCTGCTTGACGCTGTGGACACGTTCATTCTGCGATACGACCTCGAGGTTTCCACGAGGACCCATGTGTGCAACCTACGGCGAGTTCGCATCTGACGCCCGTGTACATTATTTAGCCGAGTTCACTTGGGCGAGGAGAGAAAAGGCAACTTGACGTCCAGCGTCGATACTCACGGACGACGAGTTGGAGTCCGAAGTTCCGGACCATTTGGCAAGGGGGAGATGACCAAAAATTATTTTTTTTGCACTGCCCCCCCATAACCCGATTGAATCTAAAATAAATGTGACTCTGATGACCGATTTACTCCAGGAGCATAATTGTTTTCGATTCGATCGGGGATAATAAGAGACGAATCTTGTCTTGGTCTCAGGCACGAGGTCTTTGGAGACGCTGTCATCCAAGTCGACCCCGAGGTATGAAACGAATGGAAACCCTTGGAGGGGTCCAAGCTGGCAGCCTTTCGGTGATACTCGTTCGTTCCGTGGAGAAAACGCGTGACGTTGTGGGGCCTTTTGGCAGGTCCGCAGGGTCCGGCCGGGCCCACCTACTTGTGCCTCCAGGCCCAGGACGTGTTGCCGTATCGTCGATTCGACGGACGTGCGTGCTATCGGCGGTCATTGTATCGTGTGTCGACGCCAACCCAGGGACCCCCCGTCCGTGCTTCGTGAACGTTTAACTTGGGCATCGTATCGTATTGACTTTGCGGAGGCATACATATGGAGGCAGTGTACAACAAACTCCCTGACAATGGACTTTTTTTTGGGTTATTCGAACGTGGCACCCCTCCGGTCGGGGATGAGTCTGCAGAACGCCTTGCCTCCCTCCCCTCGGAGGCTCAGACTCAGTGCCGTGAGATATGATGGTTCACCGAGTCAGATCGGTTGATAGAGATTCAGGACTGGTCCGGTTCGTGCGTCCCCCTTCTCCCTCTTTTTTTTCTTTTTTTCTTTTTCTTTTTCTTTTTCTTTTTTTTCGGTCGAGCCTCGAGACTTGGAGATATTTACTCGACTGAGCTTGGGGCTGCTGCCGAAGCGACTCAATTGAAAAACGGGAAGACGATCATGGTTTCAGAGTCGTCGATATCCACGCAACCGTATCCTCACTGTCGGTGGCCAGAGAACGACCACTCGCATGTCAAGGTTGCCGGGGTTCGAGGAAATCAAATCAACGAGCTAGTCTGAACGCGTGATACATGATAACGGGTCCATGAAAGAGCCGACATCATACACTCCTTGTTGCGTTTGAAACGCGGCTCGGCACGTTGCCG
>JBBPNB010000541.1:0-15942 GCA_038090635.1 Rubroboletus satanas
TACCTGTCCCTTTTGAGTCACTCCTTTGATATTCGTATGTCCGTGCTCTCGGTACAGCGGAAGCTGAGTTGCTCGCCCGATCATTATCTGCTCTTGCTGTACTACTAGGCTGATTCCCCATATCATGTATATCTGTGCAACGAACACGCGCCTGCGTCATACCGCGCTGCCACTTGCTCTTCGACGTTACAGCTCCCTCTCATTCCACCGTTGAGTCTTGTTCACCTACAAATGCCTCGAGCTCCATCCTTCACCGGAATGCTACATGTCTAGCAAAAGGCCACGAGAACTACCCTCTGGTAGCATATACAAACCATGCCCTGCCTTTATTGCACATCGTTGTTGTCTAGCTCGAGAGATAAAGTCCACCTTGGCCATGATTGTCCCTTGTCTGCTGTACAAGATCTAGTGCACGGAAAGCACCCAAAGGTCTCTGTCCTCGTAACGTGAATGTTAAGAATTGCTTGTATCAGATACACAATCTTTCGCGAATGGGTTGTTGTAAATCACTGTTGAGAATACGAGCTGTTAGTACGGTAAAACACAATTCATGAGCACTCGAGTTTGCGTAACAGTACATGCAGAAAAACACGTACGCACCGGAGAGCAGAGCCGCTAGGCACCGATATGTATGTAGAGGATCTGTTGATCCACGGGTACGTCGCTTGAGCGGAGACTCCTTAGTGTCTTGTGCAGCGCCAGAGCTGCTCGAGTATGATCAAGACGACCAGAGTCGTCCACCATATTGTTGTAAAACCTCGACGTGATCTCATTTGTGTGCGCATCGTCCACAGCCCACATCGTCCCAATGACCGAACGGAACCCAGCGAATTGCATTGCCGCAGCGAGATGAATGACCTCATCTGGGCTCTCCTCGTCTCCAACGGTCGTGTGACAAGCAGACAGATACGCAAACTGGGCGTTCTGTAAGTCGTATCGCATGATGTTTTCAACCTTCAATAATCCGTCACCCAAAGCAGACGCTTCCGATCCGGGATCCCATGACAGGCAAGGTGAACAAAGTCATTCTTGTTCAATTCTTCACCAACCTTGGCTATGTTTGCGTCCTGGTCTTGAATGCAAGTAAGCATCGCGGCAGACCTGATGTGCTGTGATATGCTGGACAATTCGGTGTTCACCGAAGCGAGTGTATTTTGTCCCGGAGCCTGCGCCTGGCCCACAATCAAGAAACGATGCTGTTCTATGGATGGACCCAATGGACCTTTCTGTCGAGCGCGAATGAGGGCTGTCAAGGTTGGTGTATAGGAGGAAATATAAAGATCCGAGAGCATCGGTTGGCCCTTCCTAAACGGGGCGGCGGCATGCAATGGGAGAAGAGAGAACTCGGCGGTCGGGCACCATCAGATGCGCGATCGACGGGGACAGGAATCCTGAAGAATTTTCACGATTGGGGAAACGATCACTTCCCAGAGCTCTCGTAGAAACACCAAAATTTCCTTCCTCATATCCCTAGACTTGGCGCGGTGGATTAGAGAGCGGAGTTCCAACGATAGTTCAGAGACGCGGGTTTTCGTAACAGGGAGAGCGACAAGGATGGGATCTTGGTCGGATAGAAGTACCAGTGCATCACAACTGTATAAACTGGCATTTACGATGATGACTGGTCCACTGGCAGCTGCCACCTGGAGATCTGAGAAGAGTGGGGGCTGGAGGAAACGAGAGAAATCAGGCAACTTGCGAATATCAGCGATGATATCCTGCAATTGGACATTGAGACACCACACTTGATCATGCTGAGAGTCAGAGTTGAAAGGGGCATCAAACACATTGTGAAGGAAGGAGGCCAGCTGGGTGAATTTGTCTGCCAATTTCTTGCCCATGTCACCAGATGTTACCACATCATCAAGAGGGGGGCAAAGGCGGGTCAATTGACTCCAGAAGACACCATGACCTTGTTCAAGGAGCTCAATGGCATTGATGGGATTGCCATAGCGAAGACAAGCAGAAAATGCATCAACTGCAAGAGATGTCATGAGCTGTTTGAGTAGTGCAAGATTCTGAGGGAGAGATGGCAGAGTGGCAAGATGGTGAACACTGAAGCACAATGATGTCTGGTAAGCCAAAACTGTGGTACCATGATTGCACTCTTCAGCTGTCTGGATCCATTGTTTGGCACATTCGAGGTCAGCAGGAGACACTGCCTGGGAAATATAAGAGAGTTGGGAATATAAATTGAATGTCTCCTGGAGGTCACTCGTGTCTTGCATAAGTGAGTGCTTGAATCGAGCATGGAGGCAGCGAGCAAGGCTGCCCAAGGACAAAGCTCGATGGGGATGCCCCTGCGGGCGAAGTTCCAATGCACTACGTTCGAGGGCAAGTGCCTCATTGAGGTCATGCAATGTTTCGAGCTGGGTGAAACGGGCACGGAGGCAATTTGCAAGGTTGCCCGGCGAAACAGCTCGCTGGGGATGCCCCTGTGGGAGAAGTTCAGATGCATTGCGATAGAAGGCAAGTGCTTCGTCAAGGTCAGACAGTGTTCCGAGCTGCATGAAAGGGGCATGGAGGTAACTTGCGATGTTACCTAGTGAAATTGGTCGGATAGGGTGTCCCTGCGGGCGAAGTTCCAATACACTACGTTGGTGGGCAAGTGCCTCATCAAGGTCAGATAGTGTTCCAAGCTGTGTGAAACGGGAAAAGAGGAGACTTGCGATATTGCCCAGTGGAACGGCTCGTTCGGGATGCCCCTGCGGGCGAAGTTCTAATACATTGCGTTGGAGAGCAAGTGCCTCGTCGAGGTCAGATAGCACTCCGAGCTGCATGAAACGAGCATGGAGGTAACTTGCAATGTTTCCCAGTCGAACGGCTCGATCAGGATCCCCCTGCGGACGAAGTTCCAATGCATTGCGTTCGAGCGCAAGTGCCGCGTTGAGGTCAGACAGCACTCCGAGCTGCGTGAAACGGCGATGGAGGCAGTTCGCAATGTTGCTCAGTGAAATGGGTCGTTGGGGATGCCCTTGTGGGAGAAATTCCAACACATCACGATGGAGGGCTAGTGCTTCGTCGAGGTCAGACGGCGTTCCGAGCTGCATGAAACGGGAATAGAGGCAATTCGCGATGCTGCTCAGTGAAACAACTCGATGGGGGTGTCCCTGTGGGCGAAGTTCCAATGCACTACGTTGGAGGGCAAGCGCCTCGTCGAGGTCAGATAGCAATCCGAGCTGCGTGAAACGGGAATAGAGGTAATTTGCAATGTTGCCCAGTGAAACGGCTCGTCCAGGGTCTCCTTGTGGGCGAAGATCCAGTGCACTGCGTTCTAGGGTAAGTGCCTCGTCGAGGTCAGATAGCGCTCCAACCCGGGTGAAACGACTGTGGAGGCAACCCGCAATGTGTCCCAGTGAAACGGCTCGATCAGGATGCCCTTCGGGGAGAAGTTCTAATACACTGCGTTGGAGGGAAAGTGCCTCGTCGAGGTCAGACGGCGTTCCGAGCTGTGTGAAACGGGCATGGAGGTAATTTGCGATGCTGCCCAGTGAAACGGCTCGTTCAGGATCTCCCTGCGGGCAAAGTTCCAGTGCACTGCGTTCCAGGGTAAGTGCCTCGTCGAGGTCAGACAACGTTCCGAGCTGCGTGAAACGGGCATGGAGGTAATTTGCAATGCTACTCAGTGAAACGGCTCGATGAGGATGTCCCTGGGGGTGAAGTTCCAATGCACTGCGTTGGAAGGCAAGCGCCTCGTCGAGGTCAGATAGCGTGCCAGACTGGGTGAAACGGACATAGAGGTAACCCGCGATGCTGCTCAGTGAAGCGGCTCGATCGGGATGCCCTTGTGGAAGAAGTTCTAATACATTTCGTTGGAGAACAAGTGCCTCATCGAGGTCAGACAGTGTTCCGAGCTGCGTGAAACGAGCATGGAGGTAACTCGCAATGTTGCCAAGTGAATGGGCTCGACGAGGATGTCCCTGCGGGCGAAGTTCCAAGGCACTGCGTTGGAGAGCGAGGGCCTCGTCGAGGTCAGATATCACATCCAGCTCCTCAAACCGGGTGTAGAGGAGATTTCCGAGATTGTCCATTATCATGGATCGACCGAGCCACTTCGGCCAAAAGCGCAATGCGATGCGGTGGAAGGTGATTTTGGTACTAGGCATCGACGATGAGCAGGCGAATTGAGGTAGTTCTGTCAGGGACCAAACTGAGCCTGGACTTCTAGTCCGCTGAGTGGCAAGGATACCTGGTATGATAATGGTCCCTCCAAACTGTGGTGGTAAAGGGCGAGAGCGCTCCGTCCCACAGCTTCACGGAGTGTGTTATTCTGCGAGGCACGTGTGAAACCATGAATTATAGTAAACGACTCCCATGGCTGCTCGGCGGCCACTTTGTTCCATCAGACGAAGAGCACCCGAGGTCATGAAATGGTAGAAAATAGATATTCCAAACCCAAGGCTGAAAAAATGTTTCAGCCAGATGGTTGAGTGAATGATAAGTCGCCAGCGACAGGGTGTCTGCGCCAATTCTGCACGTGTATGTGGGAAGAGTAGACGCACCGCCGTCGCCCAATAACTGTACAGATGTCTTGCTGACAGGAGGGCTCTTCGACTGAGGTGTGTCTTTCTGAGAGCATTGTGAATGGACAGTGACTCTGAGTTGGATGGCCGGACGAGTCCTGCCACGCATGTGATGGACTCGGAGGTATGTGTTTGGCAAGCATCGATCGGGCGCAACACCAATCTTGCGGCTCTTGCCCCTCAGGTAGCCGTACGTGTGGGGTGACTAGTCTGCTTCGACGACTGTCTGCACCAGCTCGCACTTTCCTACTCGACTTGGACCTGGTTACAAATTACAGTTGCTCGGAGTTCAAACGTTCAACGCCAACGACGATCGCATATGTCGAAGCACTGATCATCTCGTGCTCCTCGCCAACTCATTTGTTACGAACCGATGCATGCTGGACATATCCTTGTAACAGGATTGGAGTCTGTAACTCCCATCGAACTGCAGGATTGATCCGACATGATTTTGCTGTGATGCTGAAGACATGCGATAGATACCGGTATCCCAAGAGATGATTGACAAATTCCCTGCGAGCCCCCATGTATGTTGCAGTGACTCCCGAAGGAGCGGTGCCCGCAAAATTGAATCAGTAACCTCGCATCGTATAGGACTGAACGCCACAATTCCAAAGTTGTGGACTCTTCGGTATTCCCCGCACAACGAATTTTGTTAGGAATTTCATCCCGACTCTTGGAGACGGATCTTTCACCTCCTTCAAGTGAACTTAGGGACAGAGCATTCTTCCACCTATCCACGGTGGGCAGAGTGGTGCTCCTGGATCACCGAAGTTGATGGGCCCATCAGGATTCCTGTGCCAGTCGGGCCCGATGATCTATGCCTCCCACTGAACTAGGACCCTCCCTTGCAGGGGTTTTTCGACCTTTGCTTTTGGATGTGTCTCTCCTTCCCAGCTTCCCCAGTTGCTTCCAGTCCATCACTGGAACCCGCTATCTTCTAAGACCTGAGAATCCTTGAATTCGCTAACCAAACCTGTGCAGAACACCACACGCGATCTATACAACTTACCGATTGGCAGTGATCTTGGTGATACTTAGATCTTCGGGAGACCCCGAGATGAGCTAGGCACCCCAATCCTGAACGATATTCCCCATTCGCACTACAGCATCTCGGCTCCCGCAGGAACGGAATATTTGTACGCCAGGCTTCCCCACCGTCCTCCTATCGGGCCTTAGCGGTCAAGTCAGATAGGTCTGGGCTGGTCCCTGGCGTCTTCCGTTTACCCTTGTTTGAATTTCGTTATTCGACGACACTCTTTCCCGGACTCTTCTCCCGCGCTTATCACGTTCATCTTCACTTCCCCAACGTCGTCCACCCTGGCTGGTCGGTGACGTCCAAGGTTATGGTCCTGGGACTTCGACCATTCTTGGAGGTATTGGTGGTTTTGTGGTTATCCTTCCACCGGTGTCGTGCTCTGGACAACAGTGTGCCCTTGTGGGCCAGGGTGTCCCACAGCAGAACCGAAGTATGCTCTTCCGGTTCCCATATTTCGACGATCCACAGTTAACGCGAAGTGGACCCGGTCATATAGACATTGGGACCGAATCAGCTGATAGAATGCGAAACATTGACGATTTCACTTTCCCCCGAGACGAACAACGCACCACGAGGGGATATATCGTATCATGTCCTCGCATTCGAGCCAGGAGGAAAGGCCACGATGTCCCTTGTTGGCTACGAGCCGTCATCTCGGCATTGGATTACACAATATCCTGCAGGTGGGGTTGTGGTTATTGTTTGTAACAGCAACTTGCTCAGCAACGGATCCTTCAGGTACCCAGCTTTTCGTAGCGCTTTTGGACTCCTTAGGCACATCTCCGAGTGTTGTCCCAGCTATATACACAGTAACTCGTGAGTCTACTCATACTTATCTTTCATCTTTCTCCTGCTACACACCTGACCTCCCTTTCTCCTCGTATTACAGCAGATTCAACGAATTGCCTGACAAAATCCGAATCATCTGGTGTTCTAAAAGCAACGCAGCCCAAAATATCCTCATCTGTTTTTGGTCGCCTCATACCATGCGGTTCCTGGGAATTGTCTTTTTCTGGAGGGAAACCACCGTACTCGGTCCGCATCGTGGCTCTTAAATCTGGCAGTGTATACAATTACTCTGTGCCGTCCGGAGAACATACTCTATCATACACGAACAACGGAGAGCTTTCGGGACAAGTTGTCGGTAAGTTTTCTTGTTAATTGACAACAAATTGATGGTTGAACCAGATGGCATGCTTTGCCTCTGCGCGCGTGGATATTTTCCTATGTTTGATAGTTCTCATTAGGGATGCGTGAGTCATTCAGTTTATTACGCCGGTGTCGAGGGACGTCCGTGTCTTTTATCTAACCACGCGTTCTTCTCATCTGGCCAGGAATGGCATATTCGGCACGACGAGTTCTATCATTGATATCGCTGATACCCAAGATACGCCCTCCGCGGACTCATCTAACGCATTTTCAAGATGCCGACCAGCGCAGTCCAGGGATCCACCCTTTCATCTGCGCGAACCACCACGCCCAACAGCATTCAGGTTTCGCCGCACCCCCCCTGATCATCCACATATGCAATTAAGTAGGGACTTGGTTACCACCAATATCAGCCATGCAGACACGATCATCGTCGCTGTCTGCGTTTCATTAGGTGGGATGGGAATCGTGGCGATGGCAGTCTATGCCATCATGATCCATCGCCGGCGGCGGAAGCTTCTGGATGCCCAGGATACCCTTCCAAGACCCTTTGAGGTTATCGTACCAGCAGCGACAACGACGAGCACGTCGATGACAACGCGCGATCTGACTTCTCCCCCTACGCTAGGCATTCCCCGGAGAATTTACTCACAAAACGGGGGGAGATCCAGGTACGAAGCTCGGAGGAAGGAGTTCTCCGCGAGGATCAAGCCTCGGAGAGCAGGCTCTGCGCCGACACCAATCACAACCACACCTTCGCAGTCCCAGCCCGGCTCGTCCCGCGATGCACGCATGCAACCACACCTGTCAGGCGCATCGTTACTCTCGAATCACGCTGGTCCGTCCTCTTATCGTACCCCGCCCCGCTCTCGGACACATCCTCACACCCTCACCCCGTCGGATCCACAACCACAGTCCCGTTCACGCGTACAACCCGGAGAATCATCTTCTCCCCCTCCCACACGCACACAATCTCAGCGTACAGCTGGCATTTCCGCATCCCGCTCTGCCTCCGTCCGAGAGCGGCGCTCCGCCAAACGCGCACTCTGGCTCTCGCGCTCCGCAAGTGAGCTGTACAGCGCCACATCCTCCGGGCCGCGTTATCGTGTGCCCGAGTATGGCTCACATGGCCCACACGCCTCGTCGGGCAGGTATGCCCGCCCCCACGACGAGGGTGAGTTCCACGTAGACGCGCCTTCCCGCCCTACGAACCACTTGCGACAGTGGCATTCCGCGTCACCGGTGGTGCATGTCCAACGCGTACGTTCGGGCTCGGAAGAGGATGTAGGAGCGGCGATCATCTTCCAACATCAGGATGCCGGTGCGATGCAGGAGTTACCGCCACCGTATCATAAGCTGGTCAGATCCGGTGCAGATGTATAACGTTACCAATTGGAGACGGCAGTGTTGGTGATATTAAATTGGACTGTCTTTCTGACTCTCTGGAAGAGGGAACGCCACTGGTCCGTGAAGCCGGCAATATTTACCAACAGCAGTAGTCCCGTGGTAAAGTGATCGTCTGGGTTGATTATGTTTATGTTTGAAGGTCGGAACCAACCGAAGCGAGGGAATCATTGTATTGGCACAACAACAACAACAAAACAGAATGGTGTTGGCTACTGAGTCTGAGCCCCATAGCCCCTGATCCCCTCGGCGAAGTTCCACGACGTCTCCAGATACAATGAATCTGAGATCCGTACTCCGCCAGCTGTGATAGTTGCAAGTTGATACTAGACAGATGATAAGAAAGTACTCAGATGCGTGGCTTGGTACAAATGGGATTAGGTGACAGACGAACCTTGTTCAAACTTCGAGCGTCACGGTAGAAAAGAACACGCATGCTATCCTCCAATATTTTCCGTGCTTGTTCCTCTGTCAATATATCCTCATAACCCTCAACGGCTTTGCGAAGTAGTGGTTGTGCGATGTAACCCCCGTACCCGGTGGCAATCGTTGAACCCGTATATGTTGTCCCCAACAGATCGACAAATGATAAGAACCTACATTAAACCATGCATCAGGCATCAGCCTCTCCAAGAAAACATATGGTGTCGCCACGCACCTCTTCCCATCTTTGAACCCACCGATGATGAGCGAATTCCAGAGAGGATCTAGCTTCGAGCGCCGCCCGTACATGACTTGTGACAGATACTCGTGTATTTCCACCGGGCCTAGCTCGTGTCCGTCCTGTGCGGCGATCTCCTCGACTGCGATGTCGTCGAGCAATCGTTGTATGTACTGAAAGTCGGACATGTCGCCGCTTGCGCCGATGACAGTGTAATCCCCGACGGCCTGGAGACGTTCCACGTCCTTGAAGCGCGCAAGCGAGCCATATGATGCTGGACACCCCTCAGAATGGGCGCGCATGCTTGACAGAAGACTTAGGCTTACCGAGATTGTCGGCTGCCATCATGATACCATCCTTGAATTTGATGGCGAGGACGCTCGTCCCAGTGACGACTGGTTGTTGTGTGCGTTGGACGCCTTCTGCGAATGCATCCTTCGTCCGATTGTTAGGTCTTGGGTGAACTGGGAAGGTCCCATATGGGTCAATCGCATCATTTCTCTTTCACCGTCCATGGATTAGAATCAGCACAGTCGACGAGAGATTAACTTACGGGGCGCCCCCAGTTGGTGGGGAAGTGGTCCATGATGGTAGATTGTGTTCAAGATCAACGCGCAAGCTCGGCGACGCGTACACTGGATAATGTTTACCCATGTTTGTTATATCTTCACTGTTCCTGACATGACGACCCCACACACGCCAACACCGTTTAACCAGTTAACACCCTCGGTCCTTCCCCAAACTCCAACTCCGGCGACGCGTGGACGAGGCGCAAAACGCGGCAGGAAACCGAGGGGTGCTGTTCTCACTTCTGGCCCTGTAAGTCACCAAGCCAATGCTGGCAACGTAGCTGTGGGGGGGTCTGCTGGAACAAGTCTGGGAGGACCACAATTTACACCCGTGCAATGGACAAGTCCCAGCGTGCCTGCTGCTGGATCTTCAACGCCTATCCCAGTTTCCGCCGTTTTACCTACGGTAGCGTCTGCAAGTCAACCCATCGTTGATGCTTCCGCTACTGGTCCCAGCGTTGGTGCGAGCGATGTAGCCATGGACAGTGGGGACGAAGCTGGTCCTTCTACTTCGGCTGCGGTACCACATGGAGCAGCGACCTCAACAACTGCTGCAAACGGTGCCACTGCTGCAGCAGGTGGAAGCGCAGGCACTCCGAGACCGGGGGCTGGTGCCGGAGATGAAGATGGTGAAGGAGAGGATGAACTTTTACCTGCGATGGCCGACGATGATTATTCGGCGCAGTTGTCGTGGCAGAGTGAGAGCAAAGACAATCTGAAGTGTGTATTATATATGACATTTTCAATCTCGGTCACGAAGGTATCATCTGACGCGTCGGTATTGCATTGTAGGGTGCTGATGGACAACTTCAGTCCAGCCCAGTATGAACGTTTCGAGGCGTACAGACGGCACGCGTTGCCCAAGCAGGCTGTCAGAAGGGTAAGTCTTGCCACTGTATACATGTTTTTCGTCCGGGGTGACGAGTCCTCGCACATCACAGGTCATACAACAAACCACGGGACAGCAAGTCTCTCAGCCCGTTGCTCAAGTTGTCGCTGGCTTCGCAAAGGTGTTTGTGGGCGAAATAGTAGAGAAAGGTAAGCTCTCTCGCCTGTCTTCTCATTCCCGATGTTAAACATATTTTTTTGGATTCCGCGACAGCGCGGGCAGTTCAAGCACGCCGAGGCGGGACTGGTCCATTATCCCCCGATCATTTACGAGAGGCATACAGGCTCTACCAGGCAGAGACGGGGAGAGTAGGCAGTGCGAGACCTGGAAGAGGCAAAAAATTGTTCGTGAGATGATCAGCAATGCTGTATGGTTGTGCCACCCTGGCCGACCCCTGTCTTACCCCTTGAATGAACGGTATCTTCACCGTCCCACTCCGGGGATAAAACATCTGGGGTGAATCAGGGTAAGGGGATAAATGGATAGCAGCATTTCGGATGGCGATGAAAACTTTGGCTGTTACATCTAAACCAAATAATCACTAGGCATATGTAGACACATGTCCAGCATGATATCAAGCATTAATGGGGTAGTGGTAACCTGGGTCGTTGCCATCGACCCGCCGGGGGTTCGATTCCCTCTTAATGCACGTGTTTTTCCTTTCCTTTCTTTTTCTTCTCATCCTGAGCACCTTTGTAAAATGTCATACATACTTGCTTGCCCTGTCACAGAACTTCCAGATGGGCAGTTTGATTCTGCATGAATCCATGCTCCTCGTGCCTAAGGCGCGCAAGACAGCCATTATAATAAGTAGGGTGGCTATGCTAGATCTTAGATCAGCACATTTTCTGTGCGCATGCGTTTGCAGTTAACCGTCACCACACCAGTCCCGACGCTGTTCCATTCAAAGGCATGTCTGGACAAAAGGAAAACCCATACCTCGCACACCTTCCGCCAATTCAAAGAGCCACAGGCTCTGGCATCTCGAAAACTGCCGAGAGCGAGCCGCTCTTTGGTTTCCTGCCACGTAATGTGACCGCCATTCAAGTCCGCAAGGCATTGGTAAGATCGACTAACCAGCGATTTCAATCCAAAGCTCATTCATTTGATGTTCTCTCGCGCTTTCAGCAACACGACGTGAATCCTTTCACCAAAGTTCCGCATACTCCTCAATACAGGAAAATATTGGAGGCACGACAGAAACTCCCTGTTTTTGCACAGATGGAGGAATTCTACAAGATGGTGCGTCAACATCTAACCTTCCGTTGTACCATGACTGTCGTTCCGGTGTGGTTCGGTGTTCGTGTCACGCATGCTGACAACATGTTCGTAGTTCAACGCGAACCAGATTATCGTCATGGTTGGCGAAACTGGATCTGGCAAGACTACACAGTAAGTTGGCGGCAGAGAGAGATTCTTTCTTGTCTATCTTTTTGAAACCGCGAACTTATAGAACGGTCTCTTTTCGTCGATAGAATACCCCAGTTTGTCGCGTTCTCGGACCTCCCACACACCAAGGGAAAGATTGTCGCTTGTACGCAACCACGACGTGTTGCTGCCATGTCAGTTGCCAAGCGTGTTGCAGACGAGATGGATGGTGAGTTACTACTAACCTAAAATGGCCATATCTGCTTATGGTTTCCATACCTGTTGCATGATGTAGTTCAACTCGGGCGACAGGTCGGCTACTCGATACGTTTCGAAGACATGACCGAGCCTGGTACCACGTTCCTCAAGTATATGACGGACGGTATGCTTCTTCGCGAAGCCATGAACGATCCCGATCTTAGTCGCTACTCGACCATCATCCTCGACGAGGCTCACGAACGAACCCTGGCCACCGATATCCTCATGGGTCTCTTGAAGGCCCTCGCTAAGAGACGTACGGACCTCAAAATCATTATCATGTCCGCCACCCTCGACGCGCTCAAGTTTCAGAAGTACTTCGGTATCAAAGAAGGTTCTACCGCACCATTGTTCAAGGTACCCGGGCGCACGCACCCTGTCGAAGTCTTTTATACGCAGGAGCCTGAGCCTGATTACGTCGAGGCAGCGATTCGGACGGTTTTGATGATTCACCGTGCGGAAGAGCCGGGTGATGTCTTACTTTTCCTGACCGGAGAGGAAGAGATAGAGGATGCCTGTCGGAAACTTAAACAAGAAGTTGACGGTCTTCTCCAACAAGACTCAGAGTCTGTCGGTCCTCTCGTCTGTATCCCGCTCTACTCGTCCCTTCCACCTCAACAACAACAGCGAATATTCGACCCCTGTCCACAACCTGAGACACCCGGTGGTCCTCCAGGGAGAAAAGTGGTCGTTTCGACGAATATTGCAGAGACGTCCTTGACAATCGACGGCATTGTTTACGTTGTCGATCCCGGATTTTCTAAACAAAAGGTGTATAACCCACGCATACGAGTCGAGAGTTTGCTGGTGAGCCCAATATCGAAGGCTTCGGCTCAGCAGCGAGCGGGACGTGCTGGGCGAACGCGCCCTGGAAAGTGCTTCAGGTTGTACACTGAGAAGGACTTTATGTCTGAGCTCGAGGAGCAGACACACCCGGAAATTCTCAGGAGCAACTTGGCAAACACTGTGTTAGAGTTGGTCAAGGCGGGAATCAAGGTACGAGTGTTCGCTGATGATATTTGGGTGGTCGTTCATGCTTCATGTCTAGGATCTTGTACGGTTCGATTATGTAGATGCTCCTGCACCAGAAACGCTTATGCGTGCTCTGGAATTGTTGAACTATTTGGCGGCGCTGGACGACGATGGCAACCTTACTGCACTGGGGAGCATCATGGCCGAGTTCCCGCTGGATCCCCAGGTGCGTGGTCATTTTTACGCTCCCAGGGACACTTAGTGACGTTGCCTTCAGCTTTCGAAGATGCTTGTATCCAGCCCCGAGTTCCTTTGTAGTAACGAGATGCTGACGATCACCGCAATGCTGTCCGGTAAGGCTCATGATTATCCTTGTGCCCTGAACGGACGCTTATCTCGACCCCAGTGCCGAACATATGGCTTCGACCGAACAACCAGCGTAAAGAGGCAGACGCTGCGAAGGCTTTGCTTACCGTTCCAGACGGCGATCACTTAACTTTGCTCAACGTGTACAACTCTTACATGCAAAGTAAGCACTATTTATGATCTATTTTCCGCACCGATTGTTCACATGTCGCGCAGACAAAGGCGATAGAAGTTGGGCTTGGAACAACTATCTCTCTGCACGTGCACTCGCTCAGGCCGAGAACGTCCGACAACAGCTGGAGCGTATTATGGAGCGCTACGAAGTAGCCATTCTATCAACCGCAGACGAGAGAAAGAGGTACATCAACATTAGGAAAGTGCTGTGTTGTGGCTTCTTTATGCAAGTCGCACACAAAGAGGGTGAAAAAGGCAACTACCTGACAGTCAAAGACAATCAAGTATGTTGCGCCTGTCCTTTTTCTTCCTGGTACGAGTAGATTGACGGGATCACGGCGCTAGGTTGTTTCTTTACACCCGTCTTGTGGTCTAGATACACAGCCGGAATGGGTCATCTTCAATGAATTCGTCCTGACGACGAGACCTTATGTCCGAACGGTGACGGATGTCCGGCCTGAGTGGTGTGTGCTTCAGCTGGTAGTATTTCCCACCGGGATGCCGACTCTAATGACGGGGTTCACAGGCTGCTGGAATACGCCCCTGTCTACTTTGATCTCACAAGTCTCAAAGACGGAGAGACGAAGAGAATTTTGCAACGTGTTGCTAACAAGAGGGCGGGCAAGTCTAGACGTGTCGAGGAGGATGCGGGACCGGCCAGGAAGAAGCAGAAAAAGAGAGGCTCTGCTTGATAAACAACGTTCCTCCTCAATGTCTACTGGGCTAGCTATTATATACTATAGATTTTCCCCCCAATAGATACTTTTCCTTCAGCTCGACGAGGGTTGAAACAACCCTGGAAGGACAATGGGATTTAGGTTGGATACAAGTTTCCGCAAGTTACAGCAGGGCAAGCTCATATATATCCCTCTGAAGCCGGACTTTCAGATCAGGCTGCTGCAATGATATAAGATGCGAGCATCGTAAATCAACGCATGCTAAATGTGTAACGTACACTCACTCTATAGTAGAGTCGCAGTTGACGACTTCCACGTCCGATGACATGGGAGTCCGCGCGAAGTCTGAACTACGGTTCCCGGATACCGTTGGCAGCGCTGGCCGGACTCCATCAACAATTTCTGGTCCGCTACAATGATTTTCCAATCATTGGGCTTGGATGGAGAAACATTATACCCAGCCTGAATAAAATGAATGGGTCATGGAGTGGGTGACTTACTTTCGGGATCACAACTCAAAAACAGCCAATAAGTTTTACCGAGTAGCCTTTTGATACCATCCATGTTTCGAGGCATTGCCAAGGAATTTCTTGGGCGTTGCAACATGCTGCAATTGGTTGTTACAGTATCAAAACACCCAAATCCTTTTCAACCTCCAATTCCGACCCATCCTCAAAATTAATCACCGTCACCTCATCCCCTGTGGTCCACTTGGGACCAACAATGTCAAGAAACCCCTCCCTCTCCTTAACAACCACCACCGATGTTTTGATGGCCACTACAGAAAACTCATGAGCGATAGACAACACATTGAATACACAATGGAGACTCACTCGTTGCCGATGCCACACGCGCCACGGCCGTCGATGTTGGCATGGTCACCCTCGGCAGGGCCACGCTTCACCGCGACCTGCGTGTCGGGGGCAACATTGGCGGAAGATGGACTGGGCAGCGCAGCCGCAACAGCAGCAATACTAAGGAGCGCGAGCGCGAGCTTGTTAAAGAGCATGGTGTAACACGGGCAGAGTTGAATTACGAGTGGGTTACTTTTGAGGAGAGGTTTGCTCAGGTGGGTGATGATGTGTTTTCGAGGTCGAAGAGTCGACTTAAAAGACACGAACTCGTTTACGTCAAGGGGTGGAGCGGTTTCGTTATTCTGTTTGCCCAAGGGATGAGTTAATGTCAGACCAAACTATAGACAAATTGGTGAGGTTGTGCGTTGGATCATATCTGCAGACAAGTGTGTAACGTTATCGCTTGATGGTTCAACGTTCAAACGCCGGGCATTAAGGGCTGCGATTGAAAGACAGCTAGTGGGAATTGAAATAAGGGTTGATGACGATTGAGAGCAAAGTTGAGCAAAATCTCGGCTGGGTGGGTGGAGCGCTTTCGTCACTCGGCTCGCCCAAGGGACTCTTTGATGCCAGCGACGACGGGACTATGTCTTGTCCGAGGGTCTGTGGATCGGCTGCAAGCATTCAGTCTAAGCGAACCGTCCGACATGATAGGATCAACGACGACGACGTGATGACTCGTGAGTCCGAAGTATTATCGGATGAGGTGAGAGTGCAGTAAAGTGGCTGGTAAGTAGAGGCGGAGTACGTACTACGTCCATTGAACAGCGCTCACCGAGGTGCTGCGACAAGATGTTTGTGAGGATTAATGTCATATCGTAGCAGACTGCGCGTGTCGTCCGACTCAAACTCTGAATACATGGGGTTGGTCCACTTGGTCATACGGAACGAGGTTCTCAGCTCGCCGTAAGAGGATAAAGTACTGTGACCGCAATAGACATGGTAGCCGCGTTGTAGTAATCCATGGGAGATGATTGATTCCGCATTTTGTGGCCTTGCCAAAGAATCAAGTGCATTCAGTGCTGCAGTGTGTTGTTAC
>JBBPNB010000542.1:0-15907 GCA_038090635.1 Rubroboletus satanas
CACACCTTTGAACTTGATCATTGTACCTTTTCGATTGTCCAACACGAGCCCCAACCCGCGGGGTGCACAACATGTATACCCGCACCCGTGCGCACCACGGGCATTCGCCCACACTCTTTGAATCTCGGTCACTAGTCACCTTCGTGCATACTCGTAGATTACTTCCGCTGTGTATCTACACTTTGCATCCTATGTACCTTCCTCATCATGCATCAGCGATCATCTAAAGCGATCGATATTCACAGACCAATTTCAGTAGCATCAGAATGGAGCCCCTTTAACTGGTGAACGGGGAGAAATCCGTGGCCCTCGAGCCAAGCCAGTAAAGTCTTCCCATCTGCGCTGGAGGAGCGTTGAAGAACATCGCTTATTACCTGTCATTTGTGCGTTCCGTGTACAGTATTCTTCGTCCCTACAACCGAAAAATGCACGAGCAGATGGATTCCCTGATGCTAGCGAAACAAAACACTGGTAATACGCTCATATTTCAACCCTAAAACATTCAGCAAGACAGGAACCCCCCAAAAAAGACGAAAGAGAAACAGTCGCTTCACGAAACCAAGCCAGGTACGCGTCCGAACAGAACAGCAAAAATAGAGATAAAAATGTCCCTGTCCCCCGTCACAACGAAAAACGCACACAGGTCTGTCCCAAAAAAAGAAAGAAAGAAAAATCAAAACACGGGGTCCATATCGACGAACAAGCCCAAGTTTCCCAAAAACGAGTGTGCTTCGTCCTTGACATCGCGCCATCCCATGTACTCGATCGACATGCCACCGCGCTCTCCGTCCGTTCCCATGTCCATGGCCCACAGCTCGCTCGTGATGAGCGGGTAAGCGTTGGGATCGCTCACAAAGGGGAGGTGGGGGGACAGGGAGGCGAGTGCAAATGGTGAATTTGGAGAGCTGTTCGTCGGCGTCATCGGTAACCCGTCCGAGCTCGTTCGTGTGAGGACAGGCGATGTGGACGAGAACGTCGACGGCGTCCTGTACGACAGCGTGAGCACGGCCGTATAAAACGATGATAATAATAACAATAATAATAAAGTTGCGTGTTGATGGGAAGAATGCTCACCAGTCGGGAGATTCTGCATCGCTTGCGCAAAAAAGAGACGGTCCTTCGTCATTCGATGTCGTACCCAGGACCACCGAGGACATATCAAAACAAGATCCGGGTCCGGATCGATGAGAACGAAGTGGATGATGGAACAGCATGGTGTACTGTGCACCGTCTATGCCCTCGGGATGTTCCGCGCGAGTCAAACCTGGATTGATATACGCCCCATCGTGATCTGCCAGTGTAACGTGAGACACGTCGTCGCCAGTCGCCTCGGGTGTGGGAATGGACTCGAGGAACGCAGGGGGGTCACCGGTATAACGATCGAAGCACAGCGCCAACGCGTTCTGCTCGATGCGAGGTGTGTCAAGGTCAAGGTCTTCGTCGCCCTCCAACGTCCCCTCTTCATCCGCTCCCCCACAAACTATCGACTCCTCTGTCGTTTCGGCCACCTCGTAGGCGATGCCAACGCGAACAGGGACGGGACTGGGTGAGCCTGAGACTGGGTGACCGTGACATTTTCGTGGCCGATCAGGACCACCGCGCTGCAGGTCGAGCACCTGTTGTGAAAAGGACGGCTCGGAGTGGAAGGCCCGCTCGTTCGGGGACGACGACGACGACGACGACGAAAGCGAACGAACCTCAGCAGAGGCGATTGTCGCGCGTCTCGGACGCGCCCGCGGAGCCGTTCCCCCGGTGCGCTGACCGTTCCCATTCCCGTTTTCGCGCCTGCCGTTCCTGGGACGGTCCGCATCGGCACTGCGAGATAACGGTCCGTGCGAGGTGGACGTGTTCCCCGACTTGGATCGGGGTTGCAAGGCGTCAGGGGACTGCGGGACAAAGCTAGGGCTCCTATCTGGCACTGCATCGTGCTCCGCCGTGGCCTTGCTCCATCGACGGGTACGTCGCTCGGGCGCATAGCGGCAGGTCAACCCCCGAATGAGACATCGTTCACAGATGGGATGGTCGCCGCTGCACTGAAAACAAAGAGTAAGGGGGGGGTACAGGGGACACGCGGGGGTGACGAGGGACATGTCATACCTTTGCCTTTCTTACTCTACATTTGTCGCACGCCTGCGCTGTTCGTATGCGCGTATGTTCCGGTGCTTTGTGAAAGATGCCGGTGGCAGGATCGAGGGAACCGCGGAGTGCGCAGCGGGGGAGAGGCGTTTCGAGAGGAATGTCGGAGAGGGGAATGGAATGGGAACGAGGATAGGACAGTCGAAAGTGGGAGAAGGAAGGGGAATGCATGAGGGACGGAAGGAAAGGAGATAAGCATTTCGGTTTCAGAATTGGCGAGCCAAGCAAAAGACGAGCACGAGCAACCAGAAAATGTCAGACTCGTCTGCCCTCCTCGCCGAATCGCTCACCCACCCAACTTCCACTGCAGGCCACCGAAAGGCACGACCAAGAAGAAGCCCCCCACCGACAGCGCCGCGACGCACACCCCCGTCCGTCAAACCCACTCCCCGTTCGCACACACACCTGACCGCACACCCAACAGACCCTCGCCGAACAACTCTCCTTTCTGAACCTCCCCCGCCCCTTCAAGAACGCCGTCCACACCAAAAATGCAAACCGTCGCAACAAGAACCTTAAGACCGTCCTCGGCCAAGAACGTGAGCGCGAACGCACGGACCGCGAGCGTAGACGACTCGAGCGGGGGGGACGGGACACGGCCATGGACGTCGACGGGGCCGGCGTGACGGTCGAAGAGGGAGACGTTCCGACGTGTATGCTCTCACCCTTTGCTCTTCCCCACAGCATCTCAACCCTCCGCAGATACCTCGATCGAGGCACCCCCCTCCCTACTGCCGCCCCGCCACTACTGCGACATCACAGGCCTCGAAGTGCGTCTATCTCCTCCGCGAGCACCCCACGCTGATACAGCGATCACAGGCACCGTACACAGATCCACGCACCGGACTCAGGTACCACGACAAGAGCGTCTACGATCTCATCAAGAACCTGGTACGCTCTCCCTCTCTCTCTCCAGACCCGACCAGCCCTCTTCATTTTTGCAGAGTCCCGGCGTCGCAAAAGACTACCTTTCTGCCAGAGGTGTCAATCCCATCGTCAAATAGCGACGAGCGCCAATACAATCCGCGCTTGCCTCGACGGATCCGACTGTCGCATCGTCTTATGCCTCTTTGTATCTCGAGGTTCAGTCGTTTGTATACTATCCTCTTGCATGAATCAATGATCCCCCGAACAATCAATCGTATTTCGTCACCTCATCTCACGCGCCTTTTTTTTTTTCCGCGCGGAACCTCCACCCCGACTCTGAATGAGACTCAATGAGACACCGAATAAAACTTGATGACACGTCGGATGCGCGCATTCCCTTGGGAACTTGGAAAGGCATGTGAGCCCGGCATACCCTCGGTCAATCAGTATCATTATTAATATCATTCACATCGGCACTCCATTCCAGAGGCACATCAACAGTGTCCGCCGCTGCCAAGGGTAAGTCTCGACTTGGAAAAAAAAAGGGGGGGGAGGTCCTGCAAGGTCCTCGACCACCTGACTACCCGAGCATTACAGAAAAACCTAGGATGAACCTTTTTTTTTTTGTGTTTCCACCTTTCAATTTTTAGTCCTGCATTTTCAGCCCAAAAAAAAACAACTCTCCGGTACATCGCTCATTCAAGCGTCACATCTTTGGTAGATCGACACACCAACCCGTCCAGTGCATCGCATCATGCATCTGCACTTCCAGGATCAGATCGCCTCGCCTTCATGCCTAGCAGCTCGGAAGGCCCCGTCACCCAAAAGTTCGTGCGTCGGGTGACAGCGTGATTCGGACTCGGGCTCCCCACGGGCAACAGGGATGAGTTGTAGGCCCTCTTCGCATCGTACCGCACCGAGGGGGACGTGCGCGGCGCTGACTGTGACGCGTATTCGTCGAGAAAGTCGTCTTCTCGGTCCAGGAAAAGGTAGAGCTAAAACACGACGTGCCACATACTCACCCCAACACGCCTTGTCGATCGCACGGTCTACACACTTCCCCGTAAGCATGCTCCGCGATGACCTAGAAGAGGAACCCGTGAGTGGTCAAAAAAGGTGTCCTTGTCTTGCTCCAAGTGCTTGGTATGTACGACCGTATACCCAATACACGAGCTACACCTACCCATATCAGCGAATACGAATACGAGTGTCCTTGATGCCGAGTCCGATCGAGTATACCCAGTACGCGTACCACACCCCACTCCCCCTACTTACTTTACGAGTCCAGCTCCCCGAGGGTATTGTAACAGACTATTAGAAACAAGACCGGTCGTGCGCGATAACGATAACACAAAAAAAAAGGACAGAGGGGGGGAGATGCAAATTCCGATCGTCCACATGTGCCAAGCGGCACGTCGTCGAATGACACGGTATCCAAAAAGAGACACAGAAAGAGAGGTCGCGGTCCTCGCTTATACTGTCGTCGCGTCAGTGAGTCAATGAACCAAGAGGCAACGACGAGACGGGAACAACGTACTCAAACTACTCAAGAGCGTCAAAGCAGCGCCGACGACTACCCCCATTATCGCACCCCGATTCCCATCCACCGCACCCGACGATGTCGTTGTCGTTGTCGTTGTCGTCGCAGTCACCGGCGCCGGAAGTTCCGCCACCTCCGCGGTTGGCTGCGTCTCCACCTTGCCTGACCCCACGATCACCATCGTTCCATTACTCGGCACTCCATTCACGACGACAAACAAAAGCGCCGGTCCAGGCGTGAGCACGTTTGCATTCGGCGGGACCTGCGAGACATACAGGACGTACGACCCGTCGCTGTTGACGCTGTACGTGTTGTTGAGCTGGAGATGGCGCTGACCCATGTTCATCGCGTGCGTCGTGAAGCCGCCGCGGGAGAGCACGACGGTGGTGTTGGCGGCGGCGTCGTTGGCTGACGTGCCCGTGTACGAGGTCGAGGCGACAGTGAGGTTAAAGTAGGGGCCGCCATAGCTGAGCGTCTGGGGAACACCCGTCACTTGCGGACGGACGCTCGACGCAAAGTACGGCGGGTAAAAGATTTCGGCGGTGTAGGTCGTGGGATAGGGCACACTGAGCTGGACGTCAAGGTTGGGATTCGACCCTGTGATCAACACAGATGCATCAGGGAGAAGGATCGCACACGAGTGATACATCCTCGCAATGTTCGACGAGCCGAGCCCCGCGTTGGACCAGCGAGATCCCTTGGGTGCATTAGGGTTGTAAATGGCAGGGGTGCCAATGGGACCCGATGCGAGCGATTGGTAATAGGGCATCTGGTCAAGAGAAGGGGTGTAGAGCGTCCGGTTAGCGAACCCAGCGGTACCGTTCGCGCCACCGTTGATGACAAGCATGGTCCCATCGGGGAGACTAATGAATTGGCCCATCGTGCGACCCTCGAGCATGTCGTCGTCCTGTTCGTATGTCGGCGAAGAGCCATCCTGCGGTTCGGGTGTGATACGCTGACAGTCTGCAGATGCCGGGTGCGTCCAGGTGTCATAAAACGGCCAGGAGTAGTTTCCATAGTAATCCGCAGGCATATCAGAACCACCACAGAAGATAACGGTGGGTGTATAGTTGTTGGCTGGGGTGAGGGGAAGCATGGCGGCAGCACCCGAAGCAGGGTAAACACGTGCGACGCCATTGGGCATATCAGGGAGATCGGTTTCGATGTTCAGATCGGGATCCCAAAGAACTAGCATGATCGTCAAGGGCCAGAACGCGAACGCACGCTAGGGAAACTCACTTGTGGAGAGGTTGGCTTGGAGGAACATCTTGCCCGAGGGCATGAGGTAGGTGTGGGCGTACGAGTTGAGACCGGAGGTGGTGATCATAAAGTTCATGACCGCGGCGGGACCACGGGTGGGGTAAAACTCGTAAGTGGGGGTCGCGCCTCCGCCCTCGTATGCGGGATCGGTGTTGGGGATGTTCCGGTTGACGTAGCCACCCGAGGTGAAGCCACCGATGAGGGCGATGGTGCCATCGGCAAGGGCTTCTGCGGCGGCGTACCAACGCATCTCCTGCATGGAGAGCACGGCGGGGTCGTCGAACCACTGACAGCCTGGGGAGGACAGATCGGCGGCGGTGCACGGGTTCAGTATCCGGATGGACTTTCTGCCATCATAGTCGCCGTAGACGTCGTCATAGGTAGTAGAAGACGGTGCACCATAACCTTGTTCGGAAAAGGGGGGTGAGATTGCATTAAAGGAAGGTGAAAGGAGCGCACCGACGCTGATGGGAGCGTTACCACCAAAAGTAGCATAAGAGCCGTTTGGGAGATGCATGCCAGAAGCACAGAATGTGTTGGTGAGCACGCTCATGGTGGTTGCCTGGTGGGTGTTGATGTTCCTGTTTTCATTTCCGTGTAAAGGGGACGACGGGGAGGGAGAGGGTAGAACGCACCAGACGGAACCCCAAGCGGGGTGGCTGTCGATTTGGGCTGCATTGCCCTCGGTCTTGTCGAGAATGTAGACCATCTCTTCATTGCCGAGAAACATCTGCGCAGTGATGAGTGGACATGGTGTAGGTAGAGCAAGAGGGACGTACCATCATGGCACTGACGAGGGTGCTACCAGCCTGGACGATAGAGCCAGCTTGCTGGGCTGCAGCGGAACAGATGAGGGCGGAGAGGGTGAGCCATGGTAGGACCCTGGGGGACATGTCGAGTGAAGAACGGATGAAGGAGCGAATGGTGCACAACTAGCAGAGGGAGGAGAATGGAAAAAGGAAACTGGAAAAGGTATAAAATAGACGACATCTATATTTTATTTTAGAAGACATGAGCAGCGTTGCGGCGGAAGTTGAGAAAATGTGGGAAAAGATGCGTGCCTTGGGCGACAAACTGTCTTTTTGGCTCGATATTTTAGTATGACAAAAATAATATATGCTAAGATTATTTACTTAACAACGCGGCGGCCACTCATCTCCATCGGTGAGTATTCACGTGTACACTCATCCGCGGGCAAAACAGGCCATCGTATCATTCAAGGACTCTGTCGGGTCAACATTTTGATCGCCCACACGAGGCTTTTGATATGATGGACTGCGGCGTCGTCAACCCCAGTGCGTGCTGGTCAAAGCGGAGCCGCGACACGACGGCCGCAAGACTTACGGTGATAGGCTTCCTCAAGCTGATCTCACCCTCCTCACGCCGCGATGTCGGGGATACATCGCCAGTGGATGTGGATCGCTCCAGGCAAAGAACGTTCAACCACCCCTGCTTCTATTGCCGTATATCATTTCCGCGAGTGCAAGTCGCTAGAGACGGAGACGCAGCGTCGGTGTACAATAAAAGAACATCACCACCAGAACAAGTGCACATCCTCTCCCTACAACGGAACCTTCTCAAACACATACATGTACGCCCGCTTCTTCAGCTCCCCAACGCTCGTCTGATCGGCTACCACGACCTTTTCGTCATTGAACAATACCCACGCTTCATTCCCGTCCCCGTCCGTATCCACATCCATAGCCTCCCCCGACCGCAGTTGCGGCAACCGAATGTGGGCAACGTAATGCCCCGAATGCACGCTCGGACCCTTGTGCGAGATGAACGCCTTCAGTCGATAAGTCGCCGGTAGCTCCGTAGAACCAGGTGACCACGTCTGCTTCGTCTCCGTGGGCGCGGCGCCCGCGGGAACCGTCACTTCGCCGGTATCATCGGGATGATTGAACAGCCACTCGACCGCACGTTCGGGATTCTTGCCCTGTGTGCCGCATCAATAATCTTCACCCGGCAACGCCGAGCTACGTACCGTTTCCAAGAGCGCCTTGCGTGCTTGTGCATGTGTGAAACCCATGTCTGCTAATAACGCAATTTCATCTGCCGAGGGCTCTGCAACGCTCGAACCACCACTGAGCTGAATGGGATCATCAATGTCTGGCGGCACACTCAGTCTCGCTCGTCAGTCCCGGTGGGTGTTCGCGTACCGGGGTCTTCCATGTGGCTGAATAGCCATTCCATCGCACCTTCAGCCCCAGAGTTACCAGTCGCAAGCAGTGCCTTCTGGCATCGCACAGTCGGGAAACCCATCCCCTCCAACTGGGCCATCGCTTCCGCATCAAACTGCGGTAATGATGGCACAGAGCTCGAGGAAGACCCATCCGGAAGCTCTTCTTCCCCCGCCTGTAACCCCTTGCCGAGGTATTTATCCAGCACTAGGTCTCCCTCGGGCAGGATAAGAGGAATGTCTGTGTTTCCACTCTATGGATCGTGTCGAGGACTCGGGTCGACAAGTACATACCTAGTTTCGTGGGCACCCAATTCTTGAGCTGGAATTTCTTGGCATGAATGACGAGCACGTCAGGGAACGTGGCAAGTTCCGCCCGTCTGACGGCGTGTGTCTTCCCACACCCTCCCTCGCATTGATATTCCAATGTCTCTTGTCCTGTTTCTCCCAGGAAGAGGTCGAGGCACAATTCCAAGGGGACAGGCGCATATGTCGGCTTTGACGCATCTACGGCACCCTCCCCTTCTGAAATTCCCGTCGCTGGGACACCGAGGCTCAAGACGTCCATGTTGTCGACACGATACCTGACCCGACGACATCCCAAACACTCCAAGCGCTGTTCCAATCCAAACGAAAAGATATCCGTTGGCTCACCCTCCCCTGTCACATCGCGATGGGCCGTCGATGGATCTCAGACACCGATGAACGCTTACCTGGTGACCCACCTCTTGCCTGATGATTATACCGTCTGAGCACAGTGAGCAAATGCCCAAAAAATTCTTCCGCATCTTGTTGCCGCATCGTGGCAAACTCGGCGTGGCCTTTTCCAACGAGCGTTTTAAACCCGGCAGGTTTGAGTCCCGTCTGCCAAGGCGTGTGTTCTGGTGGAGGATGTGCAAGCGGGTCCGATGGCGCTGGATAGACGTCAGTTGTCCGCAGCAACCCAGAGAGGAAGTCGAACGAACGCTGTTCCGTATGCGGATTCGAGTAACGTCCGCTCAAAAGGCCGTCTGCGAGCTTGAATAACTGACATTCGAGGCAGTCCGCAGGTAGTAACTGGCGACAGGTCGCCCAGTGCACCGAAGCCTTCTCAGATACAGAATCTTGTGATTGATTCGATGATGGTCGGCGATAATACCGTTCTCGGAAAGGAGAAAGCGAAAACAGCGTTTGTAGGACGGAGGCCATGTAACAACTTGAGGAAAACGCGATGAGCAAGTTTGTTTACCCCATTGCTGCAAATCATTCCCACCTATTTCCGAGGTTACTGAGTCCAGTGGTGCCTGGACCAAAGACAGGTTTTAAAGCGCTTCCATCTTCTGCGGTGAGAGAAAAGTCAAACGTCAAGTTTTGTTCGATTTGCTGCACGGAGCATGAGCGTTCTGGGGAAGACGCCTTCCTATGAAAACGCCTCACCAGCTCTGTCATGCTTTTCTCTGTCTTCTTTTGAGACGATACATTGATTCCGAATACAGCGAGGTGTGTC
This sequence comes from Rubroboletus satanas, assembly GCA_038090635.1. NCBI lineage: Eukaryota > Fungi > Basidiomycota > Agaricomycetes > Boletales > Boletaceae > Rubroboletus > Rubroboletus satanas. Next base: position 9,472 of record JBBPNB010000542.1, read on the forward strand.
GTCAACTCGGGATCGAGGCGTGCATCGTTACATGCATAACAGTAGATATCTGCGAGGACATTTAGCAGTGTATCTCGAGAAATGTGCCTGTACACACCTGCTCCACCTTCGGGCGTGATCGTCCCGAGCTTTACGCAAACCGGATGCTGAGTCGCATTGAAGTGCGCCAATGCATGCCCGTTTCCGCCGGTGCCACCATACTGCGCACGTCCACAGCCAAGTGCGCCACAAGATAGACAAAGCCACAAATTACCCGTCAGTTCGCAAGAAGCGCAGTGTGCAAACCCTAACGCCCTCGTTCAGAGTGGTACGCGGACGCCCTTAGAGATCGATCGCCTACCCTCAGCTGGAATGGGTCCGCTCGCGAGTTGTTCAACCAACAGCGTATGCTCGCAAGTAACAATTTCTTCTTCCCAAGCTTTCACCTCTGACTGACGGGCGGACGACAATGACTGCATGACCCCATCCGTCAAGCGCCTCGTCTGTCGCACAGCACGCGTGTGAACACGAAGCGTGGGTATTAATGGGGAGCACGAAGATACGCACCGTCCCCTCGTCCGTCGCGATCGCCCTGCCATTCACCGCATCGCACCTCCAGCACTTGAGTGCCGTCTGATGGTCGTACTTGTCTTCCTCGCGCTCTTGGGCGATCGCGAGTTTAGTCATCTTGGCGGGCGGGTCGTCGTCTCTCTAGTGTCAGTCAGTTCGTGCGTCGCGATCGTGTGTAAGCGTGAGAAGCGATACGCACACGGCTGTTTGGATTCGGTTTTGGCTCCCGTTTGACGTTCAGGGTAAAGGCGTGTCCCGATCGCGCGACGTGGGTGCGCGCGTGGTGGCGATCCGGACCCAGACACGCGCCGTTGAAGCAGACAAGACAGACATCGACGCCGTCGTCGCCGTCCTGCGCATGTCGCTCAGCACAGCGCCGTGTTTCCCAGCCATCGCGAGAATCGTGCATACCTGGTTGTCAAAGCATTGTGTACACTCTTCGCGATGAACTGACTGGTTGAGTTTGGGCTGCTGTAGCCTGAATAAGTCGTACTGGTGGCGACAACTTGGCATCGTGGAAGAGAGAATGAGAGACACGCGTCCGAAGCAAGCGACTTATCAAGAGGGGTATTGCACGTGATTATTCACGTGATCGTCGCTCCAGGCGACGCGTGTTCTACTACTTGTACTAACACTATGTAGACCATCAGAGGACATCCATCTTAAAGAAACGCTCGCGCGGGAGGAACGTCAAAACAGAACGCTTGTATGGAAAGTCGAAAAGCTGCAATAAATTGAGTCCTCGCGTTATCCCCGTGTTCATGTCCAGGCTCACCGTCTCTATATGCATCGTAGAGTCTAAAGAGAGCTGCACGATGGCTCCGCTGTCGGCTTTCGGCTCGCCAATCGCATGTTCCGTCCTCGGGTCTGCCAGAAAAATGTAGTGATGGATCGAGCGGAGCCAGGCTTGTGCTACCGCAGACGTGTCACGGGCTTGTTTCCATACGCAAATCCAAGTCGCGACACCCACCTCTTTCCCAGCCTCTGAACCGCTCTTCTCCAACGAGTACATGGATGCCACGATCCCACTCCTTTGCACCCCCTGGAATATAGGTTCCGATATGGTTCTCCTGCGACGATATATGAACTTCGCAAATACGTCCTCCAGAGTAGCGCCTCACCTTGACATAAACGATTTCCAAATACCCCATGAGCTCCCCATCCCAACTCATCATCATTGGTAACACTGCAGGGTCGTTCAAAACACTGCGCACATATCGTCTATGCTGTTCGAGAGACCCCCCCTCGTTCCATCCTTTGTTTACCCGGCCGTCGTTGTGCCATTTGTGGAACGCTTCCAGGTGAGGGGTGACTTGCTCGTCTTGACCAACATCAAAGTAGGTGATTTCGAGCATCTGCTTCACTTTTGGGCAGTAGCGACGGTAGAGCACTTCCCCTGGCACAGGCTTGGGTGGTCGCAAAGGATGCGCGGAGATAACGAGCGGCGTGCGAGTGAACGACTGAACAGATGGGAACGGAGAAATGGCATGTCGCGTCAAAGAAGACAAAGGGGGTAGCCAACCGCGTGGGTGGTACCCATGTGTCCCGGCACCCTGCCAAAAGGCTGCTCTTGAGATGAACAGATCATCTACACATGCCTGGTTGCCAAGCGCAGTCCTACCGAGTCCCGAACGGAGAATGTACGCGCAGAGCTCTGCGAGATTATCGATTTCAGGGGAGAGCACGACTGGAATCGTCTCTCGTTCGTGGTAGCGCACGAAGAGGGCGTAGATGATCGCCCACGCATCTTGTACTGTGATTCGGCGAGTAATCGGAGGGTGAATTTCTAACACGGGGTAGCTGGGGACGTGTGTCGCGGTGTGCTCGTGCGGTGTACCGACGGCAGAGAGAAGCAGGGCAGCAGTGCGGTCGGGGGATCGATAAGTGCACACTGGAACGTCGTCTACCAGAATCTCTGTCCTCGGAAGCTGCCCATCGGGGCTGGACGGGATGTTCAGCTGAACGATGTTGACCCTGGTGCGGTCAGGGAGGAGAAAGGCGTCGATGGGGTCGCGCACGGTGTCGCGAGTGTGCGTCGACAGCGCATTCTGCACGGCCTGCAGACGCTCTCTTGCGCTAGACATGGCTGATCGTCCTCAACGTTGTCACCATCTAATCTGATAACATAGTCCATCGCTTATCTCAGCAAAGACTGAAATTCTTCGTCGTGGGGGGAGGGCAAGAAAAAAAAAAAAAAGTCATCGTCCGAACGTCCCGCTCTTCCCTCGAACGTCGCCCCACATGCCGCAAAACGGCCCAGTTCCAAACGGAAGCGCCGAGACGCCCGTCGAGGTCTCTACTCTGCCCATCGTCGGGATAAACTTGGGCAACTCGTATGCATCCATCGCCGTATTCACAAAGGTTCCGTCCAACCCCCCTTTCCATCGCTCGTACTCCACACTCGCTAACGCCCTCTCGCGAGCCAGGAAGGCGTCGCGGAATGCATAGCCAACGAAGATGGTGAACGCCAGATCGCCTGTGCGCTCTCTTTCCGTGGTGAAGAGATGGTACGCAAAACAAACAGACGCGTTGTCTCTCTCTCATCCAGCTTGACGATCATGCGCGATCACAGTACATCGGAAGCCAAGCCAAGCAACAGCTCGTCAAAAACGCCCCAAATACGATCACAGGCTTCCGCAACCTCCTCGGAAAGAAGTACGTCCCCATACATTCTTGATCCTGAATGCAGAGAAACAAAACAAACAAATCGACAGGTTTTCAGAGCTGCCTCAGGACAAGCTCTCCGTGTCCACCCCCGTCATCCAACATCCTTCCTTGCCTGATACACCCGCCTACAAAGTCAAGGTCCTCCAACCCGCCCCATCGCCCTTGTCTGCGACCACGACCAACACCCCCGCAGCCTCGCACGTAGCCACCCCCCGTTCCGAGCCCGTCGAAGTAGAGCGCATCCTCACCGTCTCCGAGGTAACCACCATCTTCCTCGGTTCCCTTCGTCAGTCTGCAGAGGACTTTCTCGGCAGAAAAATCATCGGGGCCGTCATCGGCATACCCTCCTGGTTCGACGACGCCCAGAGAGATGCACTCTCCAAGGCCGCCGACGATGCAGGGATTCACGTCCTCCAACTGCTCGACGATGCCGGCGCTGTCGCCGCCTGCACGTCCGAGAGCGCAGACGGCACCCCCAACGATCGAACACAGCTCATCGTCGATCTCGGCGCATCCTCCCTCGAACTATCCCTTCTCTCCATCCGCGACGGCCTCGCATACGCCTTGGCCACGCTCTCGGACCCTACCACCGGTGGAGACGAGATCGACTCTAAACTCATACGATTCTTTGCCAAAGAGTTCACCAAGAAATCGAAAACGCCACTGATGGTTGCGCCAGCGACCGATCCTCAAGATAAACGCGCAGAGGCAAAACTCCGCCTCGCTGTGGAACACACAAAGCGCACCTTGAGCGCGAGTCCGGGTGCTGCCACGTGTTCTGTCGAGTCGCTCAAAGACGGCCTCGATTATACCGGATCCATCAATCGCCTCCGATTCGACATGGAGGTACGGTCCATTTACAACCAGGTGTATGCCAAAGTCAAGGAGCTGGCCGACAGCGCGGAGATCGACCTCTACGATATCGACGAGATTGTGTATATCGGAGGGTCAGCCTCGCTTCCGGGCTTGGACGAAACCCTGTCCCAAGGATTCACCGAGTCTGTCATCACGCCGTTCAAGGCGGGCACTGTCGTCGGTGGAGGCACCGGCGACCCAACCACGATCCTTGCGCGTGGATGTGCCTTGCAGGCTCATTTGCTTGTATCGCTTGCCCAAGAGTCATCGGAAGAGCTGTTGGCCACATTCAACAAGGAGAGCAAGGTGACCAGCGTCGCTGCCACCAGTCGGACCATCGGCCTGCTTGTGCCTCAAGAGGACGCCGCAGGGTCATTAGGCGGTATCTGGATACCTCTTATTCTTAAAGAGACACCTCTCCCTTGTCGTAGAACGTTGACGTTCGCGGTAGATGCCGGTGGGGCTGATACAAAAGTTGGTTTCGAGCTGTGGGAAGTGAAGGAGGGCGTTAAGATAGACCATGTGAAGCCCCCCAAGTTCAAGGACGAAGAAGACGCACAGGAAGAGGAGGAAGAGGACCTCGAGGAAGTAAAAGAAAAGACACTGACCAAGGAAGCTTACTTGGCGTCGTTGTCGTTGTCACCACAGAACCCCGTCAGGGGCAAGACGACAGTGCAAGTACAGGCAATCGTGTCTGGCACCGGCGCTCTTGAAGTCAGTTTCCGGGAGGTCATAAAAGACGACTTCGGGGAGGCAGTCACTGCGACTATTGCAGCCTCATGATGGTACGCCACATTTTTCGTTTGTCGTGCGCATGTAATTATCGTTTCTCTTCAGTGATTGGCTATAGACGAACAGCACTAGGGTCATTCCCCGATATCCTCATTCCAGTCCTGTATATGCGTTGAGTGTCACGACTGCAGATTTTATCCAATAGAACGTTGCTACTGGCTTACCTCTGGATTCTCCTTGATGTACCGTCCCATGAGCTCTTTACACTCCGGATCGTCCAAGACGACGACCTCGACGCCGTTTCTCCTGAGCAGCTCCTCGCCGCCTACCCAATTTGCGTTCTCCCCGATCACGACGCGGGGTATCTTGTAGAGCAAGATGGCGCCGGTGCACATGATGCAGGGACTGTCACTAGGATCACACGCAAAGCCTGAAACGACAAGAATCGTTCCCTCCGCACCTCAAGGTCGTATACTGTGTGAACCCCGTCCATCTCACAACGTCAGTTCATGCTGCGTCCAACCCCGAACAAGTGGGAGTGGGAGTAGAGAAGTGGGGAAGAGGGAGAGATCCTACCATGGTCGAGTTCCTGTAGACGGCCGCCTTCTGCCGCCCCGCGTCCTCGAGGGTGGCAATCTCAGCGTGCAACGTCGGCGACGACTTTTGAATCCGCTGGTTGTGAGCACACCCGAGGACGGCTGCGTTGGCGACGACGTCGGGTGAGGTGCCGTGATAGACGAAGGCAGCGCCGATGGGGATCCCGCCTTCTTGATAACTCTTGCGTGCCTTGGCGAGCGCGCTCGCGAGTCCGAGTTTGTCGAGGTTGGTTAATGCGGGCGCTGGCGGTGGGAGCATTGGTTGGGGATGTTATATTTCCACTTGGAGGATTCGGTAGACTTTGAGGTTGAGATCTGAGACTTGAGACTTGGGAGAGCGAACGACTTTGAGCGGCGCTCCGAATGCGTGTCCTTCCAGGTCCCAGGACCATGAGACATTATTATCCGTGTCGATTTCTCATACGTTCCCGAATCCCTACTGGATGACCCTCCCGCTCTTGTCAAAAGTGGTCATATGTGCACAAGTCGTGCATTCGCAGCGGCATAAAGCCACGAAGATTCGACGCTTGTACATGATATACACTTGGGCCTCGCAACGACTCCGAGGTCAGATAGCAGCTATAAACGAACGCAGCAAACGCTGGCAAAAGCAAGGCGGCAGCGAACGAGGGTATAGTCACCGACCGCTTGATCAAGCACCCCCAAGACCCTCGTCGCACTTGTCGTCTGAAAATGCTGCCCGCGCACACATGCTAAGATATGCCACCTGGAGCGCCATCATCACGTTCCCCGACACGCCGTGGCCCAACAACACGCACCTCCAGAAGCAACATAGGGCCCCACAAGTTCCATACATGGGTGACCTGAGTCGTAATCGTGACGATGCAACCGTCTCGATTCAAATGATCATTGGTGGAAGACGAAATGACTCCATGATACCATTCTCGCGAAAACGCAACCAATTTTACTTTTGGTTTCAAAGAAGAGAACAACTGATCGAAAGTCTTGACTAGGTGGCGTTAGCCCATGTCTTCACTGTACTGATGCTGGGAACAAAATAGTACTCTCCACCCCGC
>JBBPNB010000543.1:0-15890 GCA_038090635.1 Rubroboletus satanas
GTTTCCTGACGAATCCCCTTATAGGGATCTCTGGCCTCGTAGCACTCTTGTACTGTATATAAGAACCCGGCCGTAGAGTCTAGCACCCCAGCTAGTTCTACGTGAATACCACGTATCTCCTGGCGTTCCCCTTCCGCGGATCTCTCTAAGACTCTAGGCTACTTCTGAGTGCCTACTGCTAGGACTTGTAGCATTATCGTCTCTTGGTACTACCAGGAGAACTGGTAGCGTCGTAACACTTTGTTGACTCTGTCAAGCTGCATTGATGGTGGCAGCGTGGACATTCGCTCCCATAGGTGTTTGCTCCATTGGCATGCCACATCATAGGATACCTTGAGAACATCAGTGGAGTTGTGGCGGAGCGTCGAGAAGAATAGATAATCCATGTTAACATATCTATATATAAAATCAGTAGCCACTCGTCACCGACAGTGATGGCACTTACTTTTCGCCTTTCTGGAGGTCGCCAACACCCGTAGGCAGCTTCATGTTATGACGAGCGCAATCCACGGTGGTGACTCCTGTCACTTCAGTCACCTGCCTAGGGGTACCTCTTAGGTCTATCTTTCTCTCTACATGGTTAGACCTAAGAGGTGCCTATGGGCTGGAAATTCCCCAAACCATGGGCAAAGTAAGTGACCAAGGGCCCTGGTGAGACAACCAGATATTCTGGGGTGTTTATGGGTTGTAAATTATCAAACAACAAGAACAAAGTGCTTTTGTTGAACAACTTGATGATTTTCCCAAAGCTGTTCCCAAGGGAATTCCCAGTGCCCAAAGGGAATTGGGAATTTCCCACATAAGTGGGGTGTTAGGGGTCCTGATAGACTTGTATTGTATTGCAAATATAATATATGTATGCTATCTAAGCATGCTTCAGATGGGATTTCTTATAATACAATGGTGAAATATTTGCCTGAAATCAGGGTAGACAGGTCATACAGGGGAGGAAAATTGAATAATGCAAAATAGGGAGAAGGTCAAGATGGTTGCCCAATCATGTACAGTACCATGTACACTACTGTGGGCATTCACTGTTTTTTTAAGACCATGGAAGTATGTCCAAATGTTCTGGGTGGTGGCTTTGGAAATCTCCCAAATGCTATGAGGTGGATGTGGAAGTTCCCAAGACACTGTTGGAATTCATTAATGTAGTTGAAGGTGGATGTTGAGAATTCCCAAAGGTTGCTAGAGATAGATGTGGGCATTCCCAAAGGTCATTGAGGGTGGGTATGGGAATTTCTGGGAGTGGATGTGGGAATTCCCAAAGACCAATGGAGATAGATATGGGAATTCCCAAGGATTGCTGGAGGTGGATGTGGGAATTCCCAAAGGTCAATGAAGGTGGATGTGGGAATTCCAAAAGATTGCTGGAAATGAATATGGGAATTCCCAAAGATCACTGGAGATAGACATGGGAATTTCCAAGATTGCTGGAGGTGGATATGGGAATTCCCAAAGATTGCTGGAGCTGAACATGGGAATTCCCAAAGGTCACTGGAGATAGACATGGGAATTCCCAAGGGTTGCTGGAAATGGTTGGGGGAATTCCCAAAGATTGCTGGAAATGGATGTGGGAATTCCTAAAGGTCACTGGTAATAAATATGGAAATTCCCGAGGGTTGCTGGAGGTGGATGTGGGAATTCTCAAAATTTGTTGGATGTAGATGAATTAGTATGAAGTACTAGCAGGGGGAGAAATAAAAAATGAATCTAACAAAAGACATGTGAGTGAATGCTCTGACATGTGGTAATTTGACTGTGGAATTCAGTAAGGATAGAGGGTACTTGGAACAAGCAAATAGATGAGTGATGAACTGGGTGCATACCCTTGACATCTGCTCATAGCCATACAATGGATCTTGCCCAGTGGATAGTACTTCAGTGTGCCTGAGAGGTAGGGACAGTGTGCATGAGTGACACAGGTTAGCAAGGAATGGAGCTTCATCCTGTGCAAGGTATATGCTATGATATGGGGTAATTTGACTGTGGAATTCAGTGAGGATGGAGGGTACTTGGGACAAGCACACAGGTGAGTGATGAAACAGGTGCAGATACTATAACACTCATGCTAAGTATTTTTGACACATGCCAATGGGTATTGGACTGTGGGTGTGGCTATTTGTGTGTCAACCCATCCTCATTCCCACCAGGCACCCATACCATGCTATTATATTCCTAGTCATTATCATCTTAAAGGACCACACCCCAATGAGAGCAAGGCAACATCTTTCATCTATTTGAGGAGACTAAGCATAGCTACAAAAGTACTAACAGAGGTTATTCATAGTAAGAGGGATAGTAACAATGTCCAGCAGTGTCTGAGTGATTCATGTATTCATCACCACTATCAACCTCAAGATATCGGATGCGAGATGGACCTGCTGCAGGAGAAGTATTATGAAGCACATGTGTTCTTCTCATATATGAAGGTGAATGCAAACGATACATTCCCTGTGAGGGAGGTCTGGCCAGAGCTTGATGCTATCGATATTCATGGCGAAAACAGACCAAAGGAACTTCAGGCTGGTACCTGATTTGACCAGATTCAGCAGGATGTCTAGGTTGATGAAGGTCACTAGATATGAGGACATTCGTAAGGTGATTGATAAAAACCTAGATTATAAACAAACTCACACAGGGTGAGTAGTCTCGTTGTAGCTGATACAAACATATTAGCACACTGTTACAAGACAAAGTAAATCTCACTTTATGTCCATTGAGGCCTTGGCCTGGTAGTAGTTATTCCCAGGGTGCTCAGCTCGTCTGAACAAATATAAGTTATTATCAGACAGGTGCACTAATGACTCACTGATGGGGTGGCAGATCATGGCAGAGCATCTCAGCTCCTTGAGCATCAGGTTGTCTAGAATACGATGAGCCATGCAAAGGTGAATGCGAAGACAACTTACACCTCCAAATGAGCTTGTTGAGTATGTGATTTCTATAGTTAAATTAACATTGAAAGAGGAAAAACAATGTAGAACATATTTTAACTTGGGACTCAGGCCTCATATGCTTTCATCCAATATGCTCCCCGAGGGCCTCATCTTCTTCACAGTGATGCTTGCGTGGTTGTAAATTGGCTTTTGACAGATGGACAGGAAGAGGTGCCACTTGATCATGGCGAGGCTGTTTGACTGTTTCCTTACCCTTCTTACGAGCGACTACAGGCAAAGGTTTGCATGGTGAAGGTGATGGGGAACTTGATTCTGGCTCTGGAGGAATGCTGACTTCACGAGGTACATCCTGGAGGAATTTGCAGCATTGCCTGAGGATGCAAAGGGGTTTGGACTCCGTGTTAGTGATCAGTGGGATGGTAAACATTCTGCGATCATTCTTCTCCACCCAAACACACCACTCTGTTGTGTGCGGAACGTGAGCAACATATTACAAGAAGCAACAATGACTGACCTGGCACCCATGTACCAACTGATATCTCAACATCTGGAGTCTGAAGGTGGGGCTGTTTGTTCTTCACTTTGGTAAATCTTCTCTTACTGGCATTTGGTACAATGTGATGTGAATAAAGGCCTGGTGAGTGTCGCTTGAGGAAGGGTTCAATAACTGCAATGAGTTCATCAGCTGTGGCATCGTGGGGTACCCATGAGGGGGGGCAGCAACACCAGCAGGCCAGTTAGTAATGGTTAATTTATGTCGATACAACAGATCATCGAAGGATTGCCATGGCACATTCTTGCCATCTGTGCAACCAAACTCCTCTGTGCTCCATATAAACATCTTCAAAGAAGTATAGAAGCAAAAGCTTACTGAGTTTTTTACCCATCATTATGGGGATGATATGCCAATTCCAATCACGGAAACCCTCGGTCAGACCACGCTCAAATTCCTGGTCAATATTTGATGCGATTGTTGCAGCATCAGTGGGGAGAGGGATGGGAACTGTCACAGAAGAGTCAATCTCCTTATATCTGAACATGCCATCAGACATGCATAATAGAAAGATTTCAAGAATGATGTACATGATTATAGTGGTGACATGGTCCAACCACTTAGCCAGCTGTAGTTGATGGGTATTGATCAAGTCCCTGACAAAAATAGATCCAGCAAACCACCCAGCAGCATGGTGTGCAACTGAGTCGTGGCCTTTGTAAACCACCATACCAATCACCTCTACACCTTCCAGGCAACTTCAGGCGGACACCTACATTGAGTGCTGATAAGCAGATAGTCATAACATCAAAACTGATACTCACTCCTTTTGCAAACTGTTCTCGAGCCTCCTCAACCAGTGCAGCTAAAGATTTTGCAGAGAGTTCCCCCTCTCGCACAACAGCATTTCCATGTTCTCATATCTCCTGCCACAACTGCACATGTTCTTCTTCTTTACCATGTGTTTCATAGTGCTCTTTTTGTCTCGAATGGTAATCTTTGACACTTTCTAATTGAGGGGTCAATAACGGAAAACTGAAGAGCACCATACTTACCACCCTCAGTAATGGGATGACTGAACGCATACCACTTCTGATGAAGGTTCCATCACTGCTCGGCTCTGGTAGCCAGCTTCTTCAGACCCGCTTCCTCAAGAATGTGCTGAACAGGCTTGCCATACTGCACTGCTAATTCTTTGAGGGCCTTCATGACACCATTGCCAAGTTCGTGAGCCTTTTGACAGGCCTCGTCAGGCAAGGGACCTGGGCAGTGAATGCTCTTCCCCAGGGCTCTCAATGAACCAGCAGGTTGATCATTGTCATTATTAATTTCATCAGGCTGCACAGCCCCCTGCTCTTTATCCAGTAGCTCGTCGTCTGATTGCGGGAACCACAATGGTTCATTCTCATGGGACTGTGGGACAGCCTTGAGTACATCGGACTCAGTCTGCTGAAGCCTGCAGTGATGGAATGTATCCATTTGCTTCTCAACTGCTGAGAGCTTCAACGGCATGTTGGTTTGCTCCCGATGTTCTTGGCCCTCGTTGTCATCACCACCTGATTGACCTATGAAAAGAACTTTAATATGATGATCAGATTATGATACAATAGAACTTACTGTGGTGGCACTCATCATCAGTAATACCTTCCGTGTATTCAGGGGTAAAGTGCGTGCTTGCCCGAGGTCTGTGAGTGATGGCTGTGGCTCATATTGTTTCAATAGTCTGGTTTAATGATACAAAATAAGTATCTTTGGCACATACCCTCCCTTTCTTTACAGGGCGGTGTTGGGGATCTTGCAATTCACTGGGCTGATTGTGAGGTGATTGGCGGCCAACCTCACGTGCTTGACCACCATCTTCTTGTGTGTGCGCCTGCCCTTTGTGAGTAACGGCTGTAGCTTACAGTGGCTCAAATAAGTGTCCCAATGTTGGGCCATTTGGGAAAGACTTGACATTTGCAAGAGAACCAAAAGGTATTAGCTCTAACCCTTGCAGGGTCATAAATAGCCCTAACCCTTCCCCTGAATATGAGCCCTTACTCATGTGATCTGGTTGCCATGGCACTGAGATATACCCATATTAAAATGACATGTCATTGGGACACTTATTTGACCATGATGTTATCAGTCATCATTTGGTAAATAACATAATGTTCTGATGGATCCTGTGCTTCAACCCTGTCTCATTATGTAACTGACATAACCCTGAGCACTATAAAGGGCAGGGATACCACCTAGCTAACCCTACTTCACCATGAAGCCCATTTCTGCCTCTGCTAGAGCCAATATCCTGTTTCTCTCTGAATCTGGCCATTCTACTAGGCAAATATCCTCCCGAACTGGTCTGGGAAAGTCCACTGTGGCCAGGGCTATCAAAGAGATTCATTCAGGCAAGGAAAACATCAAATTAGGCCCTCCTTCCAAGCTTCCTCCTACTGACAGAAGGAGAATTCTCTCTAGTATTACCTCTGGCAAGGTTGAAAATGCTGTCCAGGCAACCCATCTCATCAATTCTACCCTCTCCTCTCCTGTCTCCTCCCAAACTGTTTGCAATGTGCTCAAGTCTGCATCACTAAAGGCTGTAGTCAAGAAAAAGAAACCACTCTTGTCTGTTAGGCATAGGAAACATAGGCTAGCCTTTGCTCTCAAGCACCAACACTGGACTATGGAGGACTGGACTGGGGTAATTTGGTCAGATGAGATCAAGATTAACAGGATTGGGTCAGATGCAAGGAAGTATGTGTAGAAAGTGGCAGGAAAACCTTTGCAAGACAAGGAGGTACAGGAGACAGTAAAGTTTGGAGAAGATTCCTTGATGGTTTGGGGATGCATGGGCTGGAATGGAGTGGGAATCCTTGCAGAGGTGGAAGGGAGGATGAATGCTGAGCAGTATGTCTCCATTTTGGAGGCTAATCTGCTTCTTACTATGGAAAATTCTGGAATTCTTGAGGAGAGTATTATCTTTCAACAAGATAATGACCCCAAGCACACCTCCAAAAGAGTCAAGGAGTGGCTGGAATCTCAAGGTATCAAGGTTTTTAATTGGCCAGCACAAGCTCCAGACCTTAATCCCATTGAACATCTCTGGCAAATTCTCAAAAGGAAGCTCAACAACTATGCAACACCATAAAGAGGGGGTGGGAGCTTTGGGAAAGAATTGATGTGGAATGGGGCAAGATAGAGGTTAAGGAATGTCAAAGAGCAATAGAAAGCATGCCTACAAGACTAGAGGCAGTGATAAAAGCAAAGGGAGGGCATACAAAGTACTAAAATTGTAGAATAGACATGTTGCTCAAATAAGTGTCCCAATGACATGTCATTTTAATATGGGTATATCTCAGTGCCATGGAAACCAGATCACATGAGTAAGGGCTCATATTCAGAGGAAGGGTTAGGGCTATTGATGACCCTGCAAGGATTAGAGCTAATACCTTTTGGTTCTCTTGCAAATGTCAAGTCTTTCCCAAATGGCCCAACATTGGGACACTTATGTGAGCCACTGTATATTGGTTCAATATGCCTGATTTGATGATGCAAATAAGTACCTGCTGCATGTACCCTCTCCTGCTGTAAAGGGCGATGATGGGGATCTCACATTTCACTGGGCTGATTGTGAGGTGATTGGCGGTCAACCTCACGTGCTTGACCACCATCTTCTTGTGTGTGTGCCTGCCCTTTGTGAGTAACGGCTGTAGCTTATATTGGTTCAATATGCCTGATTTGATGATGCAAATAAGTACCTGCTGCGTGTACCCTCTCCTGCTGTAAAGGGCGATGATGGGGATCTCACATTTCACTGGGCTGATTGTGAGGTGACTGGTGGTTGACCTCATTTGCCTGATCACCATCTTCTTCTGCCTCGTGATCTCTCTTGGGAGACTGAATTGGTGGCAGCTCTTCATCATTATCGCCACCCTAACACTTCGTTAGCTGGATCTTTGCATACATAGATGACTTAGCTTCCTACATCTGGCGTTGGTGACTTGGTGGGATCACCAGAGGCGCTGACAACCTTGTAGCATGTCAACTTCAATTAGTTTATAGTCGTGATCTGTCACCTACAAGCACTGCTTTTGTCTTGTTGCTCTGAAATGGTAGCATGTGACAGACAATTGTTGAATATATTTGAACACGTACCCTAGTCTGTTTTCTCGTTCAAGTATCTTTCCGTGGCTGATCACATGGATTAATATTGAATATAGTGAGAATGTGTGACCTACAGGCACTGCTTTTGCCTGGTTGGTAGTGTAAGTCAATATGTGCTGTGCCATTGGCAAGATATATCTGATGACATACCGTAGTTTGCTTTCTGGTCCGAGCATCTTTCTGCTGTTGATGGTATACAGTAGATTAACGATAGAGGAGTCAAGCAGTACATGAAAACTAACCTTTGGCTGAATGAACTTGTGTTCTCTTTTTGCACGGCGGGATGGTCGACCAGTCAGAGCAGGTGATGGTGATGACATCAGGATAGTACAGTAAGAGAAACACCAGAGACGCGGAGTCATGGTGAATAAAACTTTGACGTGTAGTCAAAGGACAGATAATCCAGACACGAAGTCTGTAGAAATGCAAGGTAGACACGAAGTCACACCAAGATGAAATATAGCAAAATAGTCTGGGACACCACAGTGGTGCATCAGGATATAAGTCCTGCACTGTGATAACATCACGGCCACAGAATGAGGGGGGAAAAAAACCTTTATCGGGCCTGCAAACAATCAGCAGGGGCAGAATCAATACATGGGAATGAATATACGGCAGAGTGCCCAGGGATGAACAGAAAGGGTAAGCCAGGGGTGCATGCAGATAGCGAGGTGTAGTATGCTGTAGTGCCTCATCCATCAATCTGTATGATGTGGGGGTATTAAATGAATTACTTACCTGCAAACACCGATACATTATTCAGGTGGGGAGACTGAAAGGTTGAAATGGGTAAGTGAGTATAATCACTAATTTTAAAAGGGTGCACGTCCACGCAAAAGACGTCGTGCTGCATTGGAAATGCGAGAATGAAAAGTTTGATGTTTATGAAGATGTGAGAAAAGTTATTAGTGTTACAAAAAATGTACTCACAGGTGGGTGGAAGTTCCTCGAGAAGGCAAGAACAATGGTTTGAGGAACATGTAAGAAATCATAATCATGAGGAAAAGAATGAGTTTGAAGGTAGATGTACTCATGGACATGGTGATGGGTCCTTGGGAACGCAAGGACAAAGGTTGAAACGGTGAGGGTCATATAGGAAGTTGAGAATCAGTACCTGAGGTGGACAGGATGATTCAACATGTACTGTATGTTGGGGAACGGCGCAACAGGTCTTGGGAGGAAGGTACATTCTCAAAATGGTCTTCAACCCCATTGGTGATAATTCTGTCAAGATGGTGACACTGGGGCGACTGTAAGGACACGAAGTCCTAAGGGTGCTTCAACCCAGAGACACAAAGTCAACTGAGTGAAAATACGAAAGGCGCAAAGCCAATCGGTGGTCCAGGGGATGTTGAGGAGATGAGTTGCGTGACAGGGAGCATTGAGGTGTGGAGCAATGTTGGGCAGCCACAATGGACACCACAAATACAAGCAAGGGAAGTGTGGGAGGCTCAGATCGGCAGAAGACTTGGGATTTCCCAAAGGGAATTCCCACAGCAATCTCAAACCCACAAATTCAGTCCTTCCAACCTTCCCCATCACACAACTCATCTCCTCAATATCCCCTGGACCACTGATTGGCTTCACGCCTTTCGTATTTTCACTCAGTTGACTTTGTGTCTCTGGGTTGAAGCACCCTTAGGACTTCATGTCCTTACAGTCACCCCGGTGTCACTGTCTTTACGGAATTATCACCAATGGGGTTGAAGACCGTTTTGAGGGTGTACCTTCCTCTCGAGACCTGTCGTGCCATTCCCCAACATACAGTACATGTTGAATCATCCTGTCCACCTCAGGTACTGATTCTCAACTTCCTACATGACCCTTACTGTTTCAACCTTTGTCCTTGCATTCCCAAGGACCCATCACCATGTCCGTGAGTACATCTACCTTCAAACTCATTCTTTTCCTCATGCAAACTATTCGAGCATCATCAGGCAATCTCGTTTCCTTTCCTTTGGTGAGTTCACTACCCACAACCTGTACCCAGACCATCTGACACTTTCCATTGTTTTGGGCAAAAGCTTTTCAGTACTCCGCCGGCTCAGCTTCTTGCTATTTCCCTCACTTGTCTGTCATGTTCCCTCACCGTGAGTTCAAGCCCTACCTTCGGCCAGGCCAAGGCAAGCTTCCCATTGCTACAGATGGTAAGGCTGATGAACTCAAACCCCTGTCAGAACACATTCGCGAGTTTGATGCCAAAGTCATCGCGTATTGTGACCCGTATGTGATAACCTCACCCAACGCCAACTGGATCCCTGAACCCCATTGCTTCCAAATTGAACAGCTTCGCACTCGTGCAGATGGATGCTTCGGGTACCAAGATTGCTTCCAGTGGCCACAACCCTACAGCGAGAAGTACAAATATGCTGTTTGTATTCCCAATCCACTCAAAGTCAAAGAGGCAGAAGAACCATCCAAGAAACTTTGGGAGTTCTGGACACCCACTCCAGAAGATTTCGATCTCATTGACCCGCAGTCTCCATTCAACATTGGCAAGCTCAACCGCAATGCATACTATCATCTCTACCTGCTCTATAATTTCACAAGACCAATTGTCGATGAGTGGAAGGCCAAGTGGGAGGGAAAGAAGGATATCGTCACAGGCATGTTACTTCATGCCCGACACCTGCTCAATATTCTGAAGCATCATCTGCTCACCTTCTCTGATGTTGTCCTCTATGTCACAGAATTACAATGTCTCTCCTCGACATAACTGGCCACATGTACTACGTCACCAACTGCCAGTTCACTCTCACGTATTCCGACTTCCCCAAACCCACTGATCCCCTGTTGATGGGGTGTTTCACAAAAGATATTACCACTTGCGAGTGGCTTTTCCGCGCTGGTATCCCAGTTTGGCTTGTTCGGTCTCCACAATTCGTACCAGAAGATATCAACATCATCAATGTTGTCGCCGTTACACACCCTGACCACATTGTGCAAAAAAATGTTCTGCACAATGGTGTGGTCACCATTTTTCCAACTCTCCATCTAGGTCCTGGTGGTAGTGAACGACCTGCCAACACCCGCTGCACCTTCCAGGCCCAAATAATTGATCCACCCAATACCGTCGCTTCCGACATTTCTCAGCACAGCCCAGCGGCCTCGTCATCACAAAGGGGGTCAGGTGGCCAAGTTCAAGGGAACAGACAGAACAATGCATGCAATGTTGCCCAGCAACATGTTTATTCTGCATCCAGTGAGTTCCTTCTTGGTAGCAATGTAAATATATCGAATTCATGTGTTAACTTACTGCAGCATCACGGAAGAAGGAGCACAATCTGAAGAGTGGGCGAGACAAGTGGGCGGAGCTCGATGTGACCAATATGCCACTGGCATTCCCTCAATGGTTGGCGGCATTCAAACGGGTTGACAAAAACCCTGCAAGGGTCAGGAAAGGAATTGTGGACACTGGCTATCAGTTCCCTGAACCAGCCCTGCTCATCACACCTGCATCGCCTCAACGGAGGAAGTTATTCTGCACCAATTGGCTGGCTGCTTGGGGCCTTTGGATTAGCCGTGTTGACCACAACCCGCCAAGCCCCCTTCCCGTCCCTCAGACCTGGCGGGATTTCCTCAACTCCATCCCATCAAATCTCATGAGCGACAATGCGACAACCAAGTCAGCTCAGGAGAAGTTGGCCGCCAAGGTGCTGTTTGGTGATGGGCTCATCCATGTGCAAGCAGATTCCTGGGCTGTGCATGACACTGTCCTGTGGTGGAGACAGATGATCGCCACCACAACACTGGAAGATCTGCCTTCGCATTTAATGCGTTCAATCTTGTGGGAGATCTATGAGCTTAGTTTTCAGTATGAGTTGCTGGCCCTGGATCATGCAATGGTTCCGAGGTTGTGGGTAGAAGCACCGGAAGTGAGGACTGACTTGCTGCACAGCGTGTTTCCAGGGGAATTGGGGCTTGTAATGTGGGAGGAGCCCATGCCAACAACCGAGCAAGGGATGTGGGCCACAGTGGACACTGCATATCCTTTCCTCAAGAGCTGGCACAAGCTTCTACGTCCCACTGTGATACGTATTCTTTGGTCCCAATTCTGTTTTACAAAACAATATAGCTATGTCTGTATACTCTCTGGCCTTTTCTGGCCTTTCAATGCATATTCCATTTCGATGTCAACTGTGACTGAGTGATGCTGACTTGCCGCCCCTGATTCCCACTGACTCATAGTTCTTCCATGCACAACGACATCTGGCCAGCCTTCCTTTTCAGTTTCACTTTGGATCTTGGGACTACGCGTCTCCTTGCGTTGACTTCGTGTCAAACGTGCCTTTTTGCATCGACTTCGTGTCTTTGTGCTATCCGTGACTTTGTGTCAGGGTAACTTGCCTTTACAGCACCAGAGCAATTCCTTGCTTCATCTCAATGGCCGTGCGCCGTCCTCGTCTTTGTGTTCCCCACTCATTCTCCCCACTAAAATTGTCTCACAGTGACAACCCTACTACTTCCACTCCTCCAGCACCACAAACCAGTCATACCATCGGAGCATCATCCACTGGATCCAATGTTTGTCAGTCCCACCTGCCAAAGTCCCACCTACGCGGTTCCAACCTTGGCAATCTTTGTCGCCCCCCACCACACCTCATACTACCTGGTTGTCAACACC
Organism: Rubroboletus satanas; assembly: GCA_038090635.1. Lineage (NCBI taxonomy): Eukaryota > Fungi > Basidiomycota > Agaricomycetes > Boletales > Boletaceae > Rubroboletus > Rubroboletus satanas. Next base: position 12,164 of record JBBPNB010000543.1, read on the forward strand.
TTTCACAAGGTTCTTTGATTGACAGACATCCAGCTTCTCCCACCCACAATTCAGCAGACTACATACACAAGGGCAATGCATTTGTTGATGCAATCCAAATTTTCGGTGACCCTCCAGCTGTCCGAACATCTGCATTCCAGAAATGACAGAACCAATATCATCGATGGTCACAAGATGTGATCCCAACTCTTTTGAAGCCCTACATGCAATACATCCACCTCACTAGGTCGCTCTCTACACTGGCAAGTGTGGACACCATCAACATTCCATCATGTAGGGGGTCTTGTGCTCCCAGACAATTAGCAGTGACATGTCTATATTTTGATCATGAGTCGCTCTGCAGCTTAGTGCTATTATGCTCAGCTAACATTCAACCAGGCCTTGAAATGATCACTTTGTCCATTTGCACATGTCGTCCAGCACCACTACAACTCGTGACCCTCGGCCTCTTTGGTTGTGCACCAATGTCACCTTCCCTAGCTGTCGATTTCCATGTACTTGAGCTGGTGAAGGCCTTGTTTGTTCATATGACACCCAATATGTCTGGTTGGACTGAAGCTTTAGAGGGCTTTCTGAATGACCGAGGGTATAAGTTGGCAATGAAAGTAAGTTATTTCTTTCTGTGTTGCAGCCCTTCAACTCAACATTTCTTAGGATAATCTCAGGCGGTGGTTCAGCACGGCATATCATTGGTACCTTATACTTGGTATCACAGTGGCGGAGCATGTGTCTAACCTCATCAGCTGTCAAACACCTTGTACTACTGAAGATCCAAATGTGCCTGACAGCAAATATTCGCAACCTAGTGGATACCTGAGGTCACGGTGCCTGTTGTGCTTCGGAGGCAAGGATTGGAGATGTAACCATGATGTGTCCAATTAGTATGTTTGCATTGCTTCAACAAATACATCTTACTCATGAATGTATAGCATTGACCTTCTCGTTTGCATTGATGCTTGCTTTACTCAGAAATGTTCACGCAATGCGCACAACGATGGGATCCAGTGTTACAACACTACTGCACCGTAGGTTCTGGACCAAGGTGAAGCATACAAAGATACTAGTAGCTGGCACTCTGAAGTAGCCAGAAGACTTAGGAGGGGTTCCTAACTGATCAGAAAATACATGGTATATTGTGTAGAACTAGCTGGGGAGCAAGTTCTACAAAGCAGGGGTTTATATATGTTACAGGATCGTGCACAGACCAAGCTATGCGCGATAGTAGGCTAATCTAAATGGAGAAGTGCCTCAACGAAGCTGGCAGGCATGCCATGAGGCAATGGGATCAAAGAGGCAGCATGGTTCCAAAAGGGAGAGAGGAACCGGTCTAAGGGTTCATCAAAAGGGAGCAGTAAAACTGCTAAGGTGAAACAGGGGAAAGAGGGCTGTGTAGATCTTAGGAGATCAACACAGGAATGGGATAGTGGTCCGGAGTAACGGTACTACTTGTCCACAGGGTGGGAAATGAAGGCCAATGTTCTATTGTTGTAAGAAAAGTGGAATAGGAGAGGACCGAACCGTTGGTTTGTAACACCCAGGATCCTCCAAACCCTACACAGGAAAAGCTCCTTTGACCCGTACCACATGGCACTCCCACGAGGACCCCAAAATTTTTCTTGGCGAAGAAGCAATATACTGTGCCCAACAGCTGCAACTCACTCTACTAATTCTTTTTCAGCCTGTCAAGGCCCCAACCCCCTCCCTGGTAGTATGCCTACAATCAGGAACACCCGTTCCGGGACTGCTAACCCCAAGGATCCTGCCCCAGGGACCCTACCCAAGCAACCCCACCACTCCTACATCCCCCCTCCCTCCCCTGTGGGAGACAATGAATTCCATGATGCAACAGAATACTCAATCAATAACAAAAAAGATGGCATAGTTTACCTAGCAAAACACCTCCTCAGCATTCCAGACCGCCCCATGGATCTACACAACATCTCAGCCACCCTCCTTCAAATTACCCACCTCCCAGCAGTACCCCTTCCTGCGAAAGAAGCCATATGCGCAGTTGTTTACATCCTAGAAGACCACATGGTCTCAGAGATCGCCACATCTCTAATTTCTCACCTAATCCCCCCTGCCACCGAATAACTCACTAAAGAGGTAATCGACACTCTTGCGCCCTATGCAGCTGACCTCCAACAAAACAACCAACTAATTATCCACGCCATCAACACATTGAACCTTAACCACACTTCGCTCACCAGGTTAACTCACTCCCTCAATGATCACGTTGACCACCTCAAACGCCTCCCCGCCACAAACTCCACCCCCACCCCCGACTCCAATCCCCAGACTCCAACTCACGACAACATCAATGACATCAAGACCACCATCAATCAGATCCTTCCAGCCATCAACACATCTAGAAAAGCGATCATCTCTCACCTTGATTCCAATGTAGCTGATCTCAAGGCATCGACTACCAAGCTCATCCCAGCCCCCGCTCTGACTGAAACTGGTCTCAAGGAGACTATAGAGTCCACTAAGTCTAGCCTCGATGAACTCATCGAGCGTAGCAAACTTATTGACTGCAGCGCTGCTCCATCCAAGACCACCCGCCCCGCATACAGCAGCGTTCTAAAGTCAAACAGCTCTACGCCATCTCTGCAGGTCGTCCAAGCCCTAGCCCACTCTGTGACCCACTCCAGGCAAATCCTCTTCGACCCACTCCCTGGTCAAAAACTCTACAACAAGGACTCCTCCCCCTCCGAAGTAGGAGATAAACTCAAATCCACCATCCTCGAATTACTGGACATTGATGCCCCAGAAATTGAAATCAAAGCGGTTCTTCGTCTCAACAACAGTGGCCTCCTAGTCGAACTCAACTCCACCAAAGCCATGGACTGGATTAAAAGCGAAAACATCCGCCACCAACTTATTCAAATACTAGGTATTCAAATCGTCCTCAAGGACCGCCTCTACTCTATCATCATCCCCTTTCTCCCCATCAACACTCCCATTGATGAAGACCAATACAAACATAGCATCGAATCTGAAAACAATCTCATGCCGGACATCCTACACTCCATTGAATGGATCAAACCAATCGACAAGCGCTCTCCTGACCAAAGGGTGGCTCACGCCCTTTTCCTATTTAAGGACCCCATTGCCGCCAACATGCTTGTACACGATGGCCTATTCAGCCTCAAAATAAAACTGCAGCCCAAGAAAGATAAATGCGAACCAGTACACTGCCTCAAATGCCAACTCTGGGGCCACATCGTGAAAGATTGTAAAGCGGTCCACGACACCTGTGGCACCTGCAGAGGTCAACACAGATCCTCAGATTGCACCAACAGCAACAGCCTCTACTGTATCAGCTGCAAGACCCACGGCCATGCCAGCTCCAACTGCAACTGCAAAGAATTCATCAGACAGTGTAACCTACTCAACACCAAACTCCCAGAGAACAGCATGCCCTACTACCCAACGGAAGTCACATGGACCCAGGTAACCCTTCCCACCAAACCTGCCCACAACAACCACCGCTCCCCATCACCAGTGCCGCTCCCTCCACCAGGTCCAAACAAAACTAGACAGTCCACACTGGGCTTCACTGGCCCAAGACCGCCGCCACAACTCCCTCACTGACGAGCCTACTCACCGTCCATCCCAGTTTCATCCCCCATTGCCCCCATTGCCCCCCGACTCCCCAACCTCAATCCAAACCCACACCAGTGCCGCTCCCTCCACCAGGTCCAAACAAAACTAGACAGTCCAC
>JBBPNB010000544.1:0-15875 GCA_038090635.1 Rubroboletus satanas
CCCTAGCCACAGTAGACTTCCCTATGCCAGTTTGAGATGCAATTTTTTGACAAGAAAGGTCAAGGGAAACAAGAGAGATGATGTTATCCCTTTGAGAAGCAGCAGGTGTTTGTTACAACCCAACGTTCACCGTACGATTACTATCCGTTCTCATTCCCTCCCACTCCTAACCTTGTATTACTGCCCTTCCATTCTCCCTTACCATAAGCAGCCGACGTCCCAACGTCTCGGACTGATGATCGTTCCATATTAACCCTTCTGATGTACCACTACGCCGGTCCCCGTTTCGCCTCGTGTTCCACACGAGGACCGGTATCATTACTCTCTCTTCCAGACTTCTTAGCTATTGTAGTATGCCTCACCTCCACCTCGTGTCAACCGGTTTCCAGATGAGTCCCCTTATAGGGACCTCTGGCCTCGTAACACTCCTGTACAGTATTTAAGAACCCGGCCGTAGAAGCTAGCACCCCAGCTAGTTCTACGTGAATACCACGTATCTCCTGGTGTTCTCCCCTCTGACTCTCTAAGACCTTAGGCTACTTTGGAGTGCCTACTGCTAGTCTAGTTGCCCTATCGTCTCTTGGTATTGCCAGGAGAATTGGTAGTGTCGTAACAGTGTTTCATGATGTTGATGAGGGAATTTATTCATAATGAGAGGGTTTATATATGCTGTATTATAAATGCTTATATAATGGTGACATGATATAATAATTACCTAAAGTATGTAATCATATTACAGCATTCCAGGGTCTAATATACATAATGTAAACTCAAAGTCAAAAAACTGTCCTAATGAGTTGTCACATTGGAATGGCTGTGATTCCATCACCCTTCAATGGAATTCTTTGGATCTTGGATTAATAGGGAGCCAGGAGTAGGTACTTCATTTCATCCACTGATGGCTTAGGGCAAGGATTAGGGATTATTGAGGACCATTGTGTTTAGTGAAAAACATGCAAACATTGGGACAGTTTTTTGAGCCACTGTACAAGGTATCCAATAAATCTGATTGACCCAATATGGCCTCAATGTGACAGTACAACTCAGTATGTGCATTTTTCTCTTTCAAGTACTGTTATCTTTGTTAGATTGCAATCTAAGTTTTTCCTCATCAACATGGTGGGTTGACAGGTTGGATAGGCTGTTTATGGTGATGTGGAGGTGGTGTGGATGGCCAAGGTACATCCTCTGTTGTGTGCTTGTGCTGCTTGTGCTAACCTGCCTCATTTTCAGCTAGCAGTGTTGTTCCAACTCATTTTGAGTCATAGCATGCACCACTCATTGCACCATCCTTCTGGCATCCTATCCAATCCATCTCAACATTATTTCCATGGTTTCAGTGCTGCAGTTCACCCTCATCACCTCTTGTTATCTCCTGCTCATCCAAACAGCCTCCTGGTCTTCTATCTCAATATGATGCATTCATTTCATCACCACATTGCTCCTTATTGCTTTTGAAGTGTTCCTGGTCACTGTGGGAATGACCTGGTACAGCTGTTTTGCTATCTGGCTCGCTTGTCTCCTTTTGAGCTTGTCCTGGTAAGTTTGCTTCAATCTCTTGCTCCAGATGTTGGTGCTTGTGTTCTGACATGTTTGGCAGGTTCCTTGGCACATTCCCAGTGTCCTCACCACCATCAGGAAAAGTGGAATTACCATGTAGCACATGTTACAACGCTACTAGTTCTCCCGGTAATACCAAGAGTTGATAGTGCGACAAAGTCTAGCAGCAGGCACTCCGAAGTAGCCTGAAGTCTTAGAGAGATCCACGAGAGGGGAACGCCAGGAGATACGTGGTATTCACGTAGAACTAGCTAAGGTGCTTAGTTCTACGGCCGGGTCTTTATATACAGGTACATAGTGCTATGAGGCCAGAGAACCCCTAAAGGGGAGCTATCTGGAAACCGGTTGGCATGCAGTAAAGGGGAGGCATACAGGAATAACAGAGGAGACTGGGGAGGGAATAATGGTGCCAGTCCTCATGTAGAACACGAGGCGAAATGAGGACCGGAGTAGTGGTACATCAACGGAGGTAATACAGTGTCTATTGTCAGTCCGAAGCATGGTGGTGCTGGCTGCTTAGGTAGTCAAGATGGGGAGAATGGTAAGGCGTAAATAGGAGTTGAAGGGAATGAAAACAGGTAGTAATTGTAGGGTGAACGTTGGGTTGTAACAGCACATGCATAATTATATAGGTAATATAGGCACATGTCATACTCACATACTATAATCAGCTACATTGCCATGTGTCTGTGTTACTGTAGCATATGTCAGCTATATGTATAGTATGCTTAATAGACTACAGTAGCCACCTATTTAACATTGTCTACATATGCAACGAAAAAGTTGAACTGGTCCATCATGGCTGTTGTGTAGTCATTGCTGCCATTGATCAAAGCCTCTGAGATAAATGAGGATGAGAATGAGGGCAGTGTTATGAACATTACCTTTTGAACTTATCATTTTCACTTTTCATTTTATATCTTATCTTATGTATCTCCAGATGTATGTGACCCTGGGAACTCTTTTTCACTTCACCCTTTCACAGGTCACATCATTTCACTTGCACACACAGCACCCTTTGTGCCTCCATTCTGCCACACCATGTGTTGGCCTCATGTATGTTCTTTTCTTCTCTTCTATTCTGATGCCAGGCACATCATGCATGTTATGATGCTACCACTCTCCTAGCACAATGCTAAGATAGATAGCTAACAAAGACGTAGCAGTAGACACTCAGAAGTAGCCTAGAGACTTATAGAAGTCTGATCTTAGGGGAACGCCAGAAGATACGTGGTATTTGCGTAGAACTAGCTAGAGAGCTAGGTTCTACACCTGGGTCTTATATACGAGTACAGGGGTGCTACGAGACCAGAGGATCCCCTAAGGGGAATAATCTGAAAACCGGTTGGCACGAGGTCAGAGGTAGGCATGTGGAGATAAGAAAAGGGTCTGGATATGGAATAGTAGTACTGGTCCTCGTGTGGAACATGAGGCGAAATGGGGACTGGCATAATGGTACAGTGTACGAAGGAGAAGAGGTTGTTAGTCAGTCCAAAGCATAGCAATGCTGGCTGCGTATGGTAGCTAGGAACGGAAGAATGGTAGAACAAAGGTTGGAGTGGGAGGAAATGAGAATGGATAGTAATTGTAGGAAGATTGTTGGGTTGTAACAATAGCCCCCCCATAAGGGGAAAGCATCCTGCTTCCCACAAACTCACCATATTCTTCAATCTCGGTCAGGACCAGATTGATCCCTGGCATTGACTTCATAGTCATAGGCATCGGCGGCATCCCATTCTTCCCAACCTCCCCCTGGTTAATGCCTGACCACTCATGGGCAGCGGCTGATGAGGTGACCCTGGCGACCACAGGAGGAACATCGTCGTTGAGGGCAACAAAGGATAGAGTGTCCGCGTGCGAGTTGGTTGCAGAAGGGGCAGCAAGTGGTAGGACAGGCAGAGCGGATATGTCCAGGGTTCCCATAGCCGAAGCAGAGGACAGGAGTATCGGAGGTGGCGACCTGGTTTTTGTCACATTGGGGAGGGGAACGGTCTTGATGGAGAATGGAGACAGGGGGGATAGTCTGGGCCCATTTCATTGCTCTCCTGATAATAGTGTTGGATTGAAGGAAATGGTTTCAACAACGGAGGGTGTGCTGACGTGAAGGAGGTGCTGCAGCTTCATTCGCAGGGTGAGCAAATTGATGGGTTGATAGGGACATTGGGGCAGAAGAGTAGGAAGAGTTAGAGCGGTTGAAGAGGGGAGAGTGAGGGGGTTGATCTCCATTTGGGGTGGCGGGCTGACAAGGAGTGAGGAGTTTGCTGGGTGGGGATTGGGGTGGAGAGGAAGGTACAGTGGGAGATGGGAAGTTGACTGGGGAGGCAGAGAAAGGAGTGGAAGGTCGCAGGTAGGTGGCAAAAGACTCTTGGATGTTTTTGAAGTTTTGGTTGGCAGTGGAGAAACGAGGGGGGATAGGAAGGGGAGTGGGGGAATAAGGGGGAAGTATCGGGGAGGATTCCCCAGGGCTTGAGCATGGGTAGATTTCAGGATTTGGAAAGGTCGTAGTCGCTTCATTGAGATAGACAATCCATTCCGCTTGGGAAGCCACCAGAAGAAGGGGTTGGATGATGTGTGAGATTTGATCCGGGGGAATACAGTTGACGATTTGACAGAACCCTGCATAATATAACAGGTCCAGCACCTTGTTGCACAGGGCGGAGAGGGATTCAGCGAGGGAGGAGTCATATTGTCCAGACCCATATCAGCTATCATTCTGGTTGAAGAACATTTGGTGCAAGTACGTCCTTCAGTAAGCTTTGATGAGCTGAGTGAGGATGATGGAGGCATGGAGGGGGCGATGAGTGGTAAGGAATTTGTCTAATCCAAGGGATTGGAGAACTGCGATGAATACAAGACGCCGAGCGACAAACCCGAATCGATGGATGGCGACTGGAGGGGTTTCAGGGACTGAAGTGGGAGGGTAAGGAGGATTAGGAAGGGTGATTGCCATTTAGTAATGAAAGGGGCAGAAGAATCTTTCCTGTTGACAAAACCAAGAGTGGATATGACGATGTTGAAGGGTTTCAGAGAGGGAATGAGGGGTGTTGAAGGTAAAGGTTCGTTGTAGGAAGGCTAGTTGGGCAGTGGTATAACCAAGAGCAGAGGGGATATCAATGGGGCAGAGGACGTCTGGGGGAGTAGGAATCATGGGTTAATCCAGATGGTGTTCTACCTTATATGCGTTGAGAGTGTTGACAGAATTAGCAAGGTTGGACTGTGGTTTCCAAGTGGCTTCAGATAACAGATATCCCTTCCACGCCACTAGATAATGGCGGCGGCGGGCGGTGCCCTTGTGACTGATGATGTGACTAATTTCGTATTCCTCTTTGGTGTTAGTGAGGTCAGGTGGAGGACAAGGGAAATTGGGGCTGTGTTTGTCAGTTTTGGTGTAAGGGGTTAATAACGAGGCGTGGAAGACCGGGTGGATTTTCCAGGAGGGCGGTAAGTTCAGTTGGTAAGCCAGAGCGGAGATTACTTTGTTAATGGAAAAGGGGCTGTGTCATTTGGGAGATAGTTTTCGATTGGCAGATAAGGGAAGGTTTGTGGCTTCTAGCCATACCAGCTGACCTGTCTGGAATGGGACAAATTTGTAGCGTCCCCTGTTGGCCATTACATTCTGGGAAAGAACGAGGGCCAATTTGACCTCCTCGTGAGTGGAGGAGAGTTCAGACAATCAATCTGCAAGATGGGGAATAAAGGTTGGTCTGATCTTCGGATAGGCTCGGGGATGGTAGCCCATCATGAGAAAGAAGGGGGATTGTTTAGTGGTGGAATGTACCATAGAGTTATGGTGAAATTCTGCCATAGGTAAAAGGTCTGGCCAGGACTGCAGTTTCTCCTGGCAGAAGAGGCATAGGTAGGTTTCGAGTTCCTGGTTGACTCGTTCAGTTTCGCTGTCAGTTTGGGGATGGTATGCGGTGGAGAGGGCAACATCATAGTGTAATAAGCGAGATAGCTCCAGGGCAAAAGTGGATGCGAATTGAGGGCCTCAGTCAGATATGACCCGGTCATGAAGGCCAAAGCGGGGGAATACGTGTTGGTAAAATAGTTGGGCGACATCAGTGGCAGAGACAGTTTTAGAACATGGAATGAAAATCACCCCCCAGGTAAGGCCATGGTCCACCATGACAAGAACAGAATCCAAAGAGTCAATGGCAGGAAGGCCAGAGATAAGGTCCATGGTCAGATACTGAAATGGGCAAGTGGCAGTGATGGGAACAGGCAAGAGGGGGGGACGAGTGGGGTGGGTGTTGACCTTGTGCTGCTGGCAGACAGCACATCCAGCAATGAAGTGGCAGACAAGGGTGGACATACCGGGCCACCAGTAGTCGCGGAACAGGAGGGCAAGGATACGCGCAGCGCCTGCATGGCCCCCGTGGAGAGTGTTATGGATAGAAGAGACCAGGGTAGAGCGACAGGACTCAGGAATGTAAAGACGGCCCTGGAAGGTAAGACAAGAGCCATTAAAGGACCAATCATCCGGACGGGCGCGAGGAAACAGGCTAGTGCCAAGAGACATGGCAGAGAGAGCTGCAGTGACAAGAGGGTCAGAGCGGGAAGAGGAGGCAATCTTGTCGACAATGGCAAGGTCCAACGAACGAGCAAAAACGGAATCAGGGAGGAGCTGGAGGGCAGCGTTATCGCCAGAAGTATCAACAATGTGGTGACGGGAGAGGCCGTCAGCAGGACCCATTTGGGAGCCAGGAACATGAGAGAAAGTGAGGTCGTAATCCTGGAGAAACATCTGCCAGCAGGTGTGGCGATGGGAAAGTTTACGGGGTTGCTTGAAGTATAAGAGATTCTTGTGGTTGGTGAGAATAGAAATGGGAAGACCGGTGCTGCGAAGGTAGTGTCGCCACTCCTGCAGGGTGAGGATGATGGCAAGGAGCTTATGGTCATAGATATCATAGTTCCGTTCAGCCTGGCTGAAGGACTTAGAGATATAGGAGCAAGGGTGGAGGTCGCCATTTCCGTCCTTTTGCATGAGCACGCCACCAGCAGCAGACAAGGAGGCATTGGTCATGACGAAAAAAGAGTGAGAGAGATCCGGGGTGTGGAGAACCGGCTGGTGGAGGAAGGCATTCTTGAGGGCATGAAAGGCGCGTTCGTGATCAGTGCCCCATTGCCAAAGGGTGCCCTTCCGGGTGAGGTCGTGTAGAGGTCATGTAATATTGGAGAACGCCAGGATAAACTTGCGATAAAAGTTGCAAAACCCGAGGAAGGAGTGCAGGGTAGAGACATTGGTCGGCGGTTTCCAGTCCTCAATGGTGGAGAGCTTGGTGGGGTCCATTTTGATATGGTCATGTGTGACCACCAGGCCCAAGTAATCGACCTTGGGGAGATCAAAATGGCATTTCTCCAGCTTCAAGTAGAGGTGTTGCTTCCGAGACCATTGAGGGACTTTCAGGGTACAGTCATGATGGGTGGTCGGATCAGAAGAATGGATGAGGACATCGTCCATATAGACAACAAGCCACCCTTTGGCAATAAAATCCACAAAGGCATCATTCATATAGGCCTGGAAGGTGGCTGAGGAATTGCACAGACTGAAAAACATGATGGTGGGCTTGAAAAGCCCGAAGGGAGTGACAAAGGCAGCTTTCCAGCAGTCCTTGGGTTTAATCAAGACATTGTTGTACCCCCAGTGGACATCAAGTTTTGTAAAGATGGAAGACCCCTTTAATTGATCCAGGAGGTCATTGATTCAAGGGAGGGGATAGGTGTTTTTCACCATATGAGAATTGACGTAGCGGTAATCCTGACAGGGTCTCAGTTTGCCGTCCTTCTTTTGGACGAAGAAGAAAGGAATGGCTTGAGGGGATTTCAAGGGTTGAATCTTGCCATTGGCTAGGTTCTCTTGGACAAATGTTCGGCAGGCGGCCAACTCCTCTGGATTGAGTGAGTAGTTGGAGGTCCACTTAGGAACGAAACTAGGGAGAAGCTGAATCCCATGATCAAAAGGGTGAGAAGGGGGAAGGGTCATGCTTTCTTTATCAATGAAGACATCTTGAAAACCCTGATACCTCTGGGGTATACTGGTAGAACGATTCGTGGTTTCCTGTGGCAGGGTGGTCAAGATAGTGACTTTCTGCACCTGTTCAGGTAGGTGGGAAAAACGGTCGAGGAGAAGGTGGGCTAGGTGGTTATCAACATCATGATCAAGATAACGGAGGAGGTATCGTTGACCCAGTGCCTCCAGTCCATTTTGTTTGCAAGGGGAGGTCGAGGGGTTAACGGAAACGGAACACGTAGTCCAATTGATGGAGGGGTTCCATTCAGCAAGCCAAGATATACCAAGAATGACATTCTGATGTTTCCCACTTGAAAGGACAAGGAAATCCCGGTCTTCTTCGACATTGTTGATCCAGATGTGGAGCTGGGTTTTAAACTTAATGTGTCCCATTTTGTTCTCGGTTCCATCCACATTGTAAGCAATGCGAGGTTGTGATAGTCTGGTCAAAGGGAGATGATGGCGGCGAGCGAAGGAATAATCAATGAAGCACGCAGTGGCCCCGCAGTCGATTAAGGCGGGGGTAGATACAACATTTTTGCTGCCCAAGGGAGTGAGGGAAAGAGGAACGAATATTGATTTCTCACTCTTAGGTACAATTACAGTGGGCAAAGATGGAGAACTCGATATTGTTCCAAGTCTCCGTTTCAAAAATCCGATTCCACTACCACCTGATTGACCTGTTCCTCAATTCCTGAATCGGCATGGGGTTCCTCAGTGTCTTCATCGTAACAGGTTTTTAGAACGCGCAGTACCTCATTTTGGTCTGCAGTTGGTCCCAACTTTGAGATGTAGGCATCAAGGTCATCGGATGTGTCTGGGATGGTTTGAACGGTACGAGTTTTCTCAGGAGGGGAAGAGGGCTTGGGTTTATAGGCCAGGTGGCCTGGATGGTTATGGCTGGAGCAGCCCACTTTATGGCAGACATAGCATCGTTGCTCACGATTGTGGTGAGTGCGTTCTGGTCCAGTCAGGCAGATCCGGTTGACGTCCATAGCATTTGGATCCCTTCGAGGAGAGTGGTAAGACCCTTTTTTAAGATCACAAAGCATTTCATAGTTCTGCACTTGGTTGGACGCCGCCGTCTGCCATCCTTGAAGGGTTATTGGTGTAGTCCCAACAGCAAGGTGGAAGGCAAGTTCGTAAGGGAGTTCTGCGACGTAGTAGTCGCACAGGACAGCTGGTTGATTGATACCAGAGAGTCCTGATAAGAGGGAAAACTTGATATTGTAGTTTTTCAACGCCTCAGGAGAGATTGAACCCATTCTTATTGCCTTCAGATGTTGGCGAGCATCCTTTGCTTCGTCTTTAGAGGAGAAAGTGGTGGTGAATTCATTTTCGAAGGTTTCCCATTTTTGATAGATAGCGGAATCTTCAGTGAGTTTGTTATAATATCCTTCTGCGAAGATCTTCCCCTGTCCTTCGCTCATCCGAGCAAGGACAATAGCAACAGCTTCTCTGGGTGTTAGTTTGGCTAGTTTGATTTGGTTATAGGCTTTCATCGCCTTGAGCCACCAGTTGACATCCTCGATCTTTCCTGAAAAGTCTTTGGGAAGAGCTTCCTTTCCCATATTGTCAGATGTGTCTGAGTCGTAGTCAGAATCAGAGTCAGGCCCGGGTAGATGGATGTTGGGGTGGATAGGGGAGGGTGGTCTTATGGATTGAGTAGGGTTAAAGGTGGATGAGGGACCTGGTTGTCTAGTAGGGGTAGGGGTGGGTGAGACAAAGTGTTCGTCAGAGGAATCTGAAGGTGGGGCGATAACTCGAGATCGACGGAATAAAGAAGCTTCATTCTGCCTGATAGTGGCAGTGGCCCTTTCTTGATTTAACTGGTGTAGGTAGTACTGTCTATCCTCGGCCAAGAGGGTAGGGTCCTGGAGGATTTCCTGTAGGTTGGAAATGGTGGGCAACGACATAGTAGGGTTGCGGTTTAAAGTAGCTAGTTCTTTTGTTACAATGCTACCACTCTCCTAGCACAATGCTAAGATAGATAGCTAACAAAGATGTAGCAGTAGGCACTCAGAGGTAGCCTAGAGACTTATAGAAGTCCAATCTTAGGGGAATGCCAGAAGATACGTGGTATTTGCGTAGAACTAGCTAGAGAGCTAGGTTCTACACCTGGGTCTTATATACGAGTACAGGGGTGCTACGAGGCCAGAGGATCCTCTAAGGGGAATAATCTGGAAACCAGTTGGCATGAGGTCAGAGGTAGGCATGTGGAGATAAGAAAGGGGTCTGGATATGGAATAGTAGTACTGGTCCTTGTGTGGAACACAAGGCGAAACGGGGACCGGCATAATGGGACAGTGTACGAAGGAGAAGAGGTTGTTAGTCAGTCCAAAGCATAGCAATGCTGGCTGCGTATGGTAGCTAGGAATGGGAGAATGGTAGAACGAAGGTTGGAGTGGGAGGAAACAAGAATGGATAGTAATTGTAGGGAGATTGTTGGGTTGTAACAATGCATGTATCTCATTTCTGTCACACTTCCATTATAATCCATGTAGCCTCCTTGAGGTGTATTGTAGATACCATACAAACACATGTAAATCCCTTCAGTAGTATATAGGGTCAAAGTTGCTGCCAGAGAACCTTAGTTAAGTTCTCTTGGTAGTCTTCTCAGAGTTCATCTTCATTGAGAGTAGGACTCAGTTGCTTTCCATATTTCCCCTTTCCTACACTTTCAGAGTAGAGCCTGTACAGGCTTGAGCTTTTAGTATTTCATTTAACTGCATCTTCCTCCTGACAATGGTTGCCAGTGAAGCAAGAGTCCTTGTACAACTGCAGAAGTCTCTGCAATACCACAAGTAGAAGTATCATAACACCTGAGTAGTTACTGATGACTTAAGATGCTTAGTGTCATTCTCTCCCAGTCTAAAGTGCTACTTGACTGGATTATTTCCAGAATCTGTGCCAGAGTCCATCAAGCAAGAAAAACCATTATATGTGCCTTTACAGTTGGCAACCTTCAAGAAAGAAGAAGAAGACAAGTTAGAGCTTGCATATCTGCCATCAACTACGACATCTGGGCCAGAGTAGAGAGCGCACTCGCCCTCTGTTGATCATCTCACCACTGTTTCCCCTCACCTTTCATGCCAAGCCTTGCATTGGTTGGTACCTGAGGGGACATCTTTGAAGAGTTTTTCAGATTAGACATACAGTACCTACTGAAGTAGCATTACTGCTTTTACCCCCTGATGTACACAATGCTTACGTCCAAGCTTGTGCAAGGTACAATCCAGAGTCTGAAGAGAGAATTTGGAGCAACTTAGAAGGAAGGTCCTCTACCCTTGATTTTTGGTATACTCCCATGCCCTATCCATGTGTACAAAGGCCATGCAAGAAGTACTACCTTAATGGCTTGCAAGTCCATTTAGACAACTATATCCCACAGTTAGGAAGATCATATCTATGCTCTCATTCCTACTTAGCTAGACTTTCCTCTTACCCTTACTAGTTTGTGCAATGGCAACCAAAGAGCAGGTTAACCAGCTAGTGAATGCTCTTAACAAGCACTCCACTCAGATCACAGCACTTTGTTATGTTAGTAACACGGAGTCTAGTGAGCAACCACTCAAGTATAGGTTGAGGACACGTAGAGGGGAAAGGGAGATAGGCATGTAACGAAGATGATGGACTCAGGAAGAGATTGCAACCAAGTCCCTACTCAAAGTGAATACTCTCCTATCTGGCTGTCCTTAAGACACTGGAGCTCAGAGTCTCACTACCCTACTATTCATGGATATAGGGGCTTGTGGATCTCAGTTAGACTTGGGCAGAGGCTAACTGGCGAACTCGACTAGAAACCATATACATTAAATATAGAACTAGCTTACAGGTACAAGTACAGAAGTGCTGCTTTACTGTATATATGTAGGATCCCAAGTGCACAGACCAAGGCTGGGCAGAGGGATAGGTCTAAGAGTAGCTGTAAGTAGTAAATGGTAAAGGGTATTACCCTATACCGCACTTGTGCAACAAGTGCTGCCAATAATAACTCAAACAGGTTAGTTGTGGTGAAGAAATGAAGTGTGGAAAGAGCGAACAGTGTACAAACACTAGGAATGTTACCGTTGGAAAATAAGCAGGAGCATGGGAAATTGGGCAAAGTGTACAAAAGGTGTACACTTCATAAGTAGACAAGACAATATAGAAAGAGAAGTGAATGGGACTTAAGATGTAGGAATCATATGCTTAAGTGAGTCTTGGTATTGGAGGATAGAATAGGTGTGAGGAGCAAGAGGAAGTCCATATGACCCTCAATAAAGAGAAAAGGAATGCATATATGGAAAAATCATAACACACTTGAGCTGCAATGCAACCAACTCACAGACATTCTTGCTTGGACACATGAGCAATTACAGAACACAATTGATTGCACAGAAGAAGCTGATCAATGCACAAGGGAACTCCTTGGTCTCCATGGCTGGGCTGGGAATGCCAGAGGCAATGCAGGGCCAAGGTCCACCAAAGGTAGCAGTGGCTCCACCTCCAAAGTTGAAATCTTCATGGATCTCAGAGAATACAATGAGTCCAAGGTCAAATTCAAAGATTGGTGGATTACAATGCAGTCCTGGATGGATTGCAATCCAAAGCAGTTTATGTTTGATGAAAACATGTACCATGGACAGAACTGTGCATACTCCATGCTCTCACGCTTCAAGGACATCAAGGGAAGCTACTAAGACAGAACTTGTGAAGCTTGCCACAGGGAACTCTAACCTAAATGTGGTCAAACCTAAAAACAGAAATAGAGAGTCTCTTCTGCCTCCAGCTCTAGTCTGACTGGGCCAAAAAGGAAATCATGTCATTCAAGCAAGCAAGGATGGATATAGACTTGTTCATTGCTAAATGGAGAGTACTGTATTATCAGTTCAAAATAGACAATACATTCAGTATCTGGCTTCTTGAAAGCAACGCTGCAAGGGATCTTGTGCAGAAGCTCTTTGAAAGAGGTCTCCATTAGAACACCATCAATGGGACACTTGCACAGCTCTGAGAGATTGGAAAGGTGCAGGAAACATTCACCCTGCAACAAGATACCTGTTCCTTGTGGTCTAACAGTAAGCACAACAAGCAAAAGAGTTTCAGCAACTCTTCCAACATAAAAGCCACAAATACATGCCTGGCTAGTTCTGCAATGTGTTTCAACTGTGCCAAGACTGGGCATCTTGTCCATGATTGCAAGAAGCTCAAAAACAAGTGCCCCGAGTGCAATTGACTCAGAGATAAACACAAAGCTGAGTGTAAATGATGTTACGATACTACCGCTCTCCTAGCGTGAGCTAAGATAGATAGTCTGACAAGAACGTAGCAGCAGGCACTTAGAAGTAGCCTGACATCTCAGAGAGATCTGGGAGGAGGGATATGCCAGAAGAGATGACAGTATATTGTGTAGAACTAGCTGGGGAGCTTAGTTCTATGCTTCTGGTCAATATACTAGTATAGGTGTGCTACAAGGCCAGAGGATCCCTATTGGGGAATGATCTGGAAACCGGTTGGCATGAGGCAGGACTGGAGGCATATGGAAATAGGAGATAAAGAGAGAAATATGGTAATGGAGTAGTAATACTGGTCCTCGTGTGGAACACAAGGTGAAATGAGGACTAAGGTTATGGTACAGGCTGCAAAAAATAAGAACATTAAATGACAGTCCAAAGCATGGCAGTGCTGGCTGCTTATTATAGCTAGGTATGAGGAGATGGTAAGGAGAATAAAGGGGTAGGAGGAAACGAGAAAGGGTAGTAATCATAAGGGAACTGTTGGGTTGTAATAAATGAGGCAAACACAATGTCTGGCACAGAAATGGACACAAGCAACAAGGCATCCAAGCCTCATGATTCCTTTACCACAATATGTAGTATGAATTGTGATGAAGTAAAGGTGTACTTCTGGGATATGAAGGAGACTGCTGACAAGGGGAAAAGACCACATGAACTGAATAATTCAGGTATTCAGTTCATCAACAGATTTGATAACTTAACTATTAAAGAAGTCAAAGACAACAATGACAATGATAGTCATATTACTTCACAAGGCCATGTGGTGTCTTCAGCTAGTATGGAGCACAGTCAGGGTATTGAACCAATGCTTGATTCCATACCAAAAATTAAAAAAATATTGAAGTGAGAGGAATCCCTGAACAAAATAACGGAAGTATTTACATGTTCTATGAATCTGAAAAGGGAGATATTGCTCAACATGAGAGTCTTGCCTCAAGATAAGAAAGAATTTGTTTCAGCAGAAGTGCTACTGGACAGTAGTGCAAATGATGGATTTATAGATCAGAAATGAGCTAAGGCACAGAAGCTCCCACTTCACCCCTTATGTCACAGGATTTCAGTTTATAATGTTGACAGAATCAAGAACTCTGCTGGTGATATTATGCATTGCACAGATATTATTGTGGAATACCAGGGTCACTGTGAGCTTCTCACAGCCGAAGTAACAGATCTTGGCAAGAACCAGGTTGTTCTCGGTTACACATGGCTCAAGGCCCACAATCCAGAAATTGATTGGGAACATGGCATGGTCAAGGTGACATGCTGCCCCCATTCATGTTATCTCCTTCAGAAAAGAATGGTCTTTTTCAGGACCTTAGAAAAAGAAGGGAATAAAGCCACATGGACCATGTATCACCTCATGGCCGCTCAGGAAGTGCCAACAAAAGTAGAAAAGACTGCTGAGGAACTTGTTCTGAAGCAATATTACAAATGGTTAAAAGTATTTTCAAAGCATGAGTCAGAATGAATGCTGATTTGTAAACTGTGGGACTATGCTATAGATCTCAAGGACACGTTCAAGCCTAAGAAGGGTAGATTAATTTCCCTGTCACTGGCTGAACAAGAAGAAGTCTCAGCATTTGTTGATGACCAATTGAAGAAGGAATATACAGTGACTTCCAAAATTGAGTCAATGTTTGGAGACTTTGGAGTATTTGCTATATAACTCAGGAACATGAACGAATAGAGCCAAAGTGTAAGTGGGTGACTCACTGTACATGCACCTGGCTATGTTCCAAAACAGGAATTATGTCATTTGGCTTAGTAGTCATGGAGATATGGTCAATTCAAATTGGCAAGTCATTGACTCAATTTTGTAACTATGTATCAAATCTGTAGAACCAGCCAATTTTATTACTTTGTATGACCTCATTTGGCCTTGATCACTGCTTGGATCCTCCTAGGCATGCTTTCAATCAAGTTCTGACACACCTCTGGATCTATATTGTTCCATACTTCTACCACTCTATTCCAAATCTCCCATACTCCTTTTGTTACGACGCTACCGCTCTCTAGGCGTGAGCCAAGATAGATAACCATCAAAGAACTAGTAGTGAGCGATCAAAGAGAAGCTTGAAGACTCAAGGAGACGAATACACCAAGAAAGCAGGTATATTGTGTAGAATTAGCTGGTGAGCTAAGTTCTATGCCAGAGGGTTTATATACAGTGGAAGCCGTGCTACGAGAGGAGAGGATCCCAAAAGGGGAATGGCCTCATGGTATCCTGCAGGCATGGCAACGAGGAGACCTCATGGTGAGGCTGTACATATAGGAGATTAATAAAGGCAGTGTCGGTCCTAAGAATAGGAAATGAAGAAGGACCGACCGTCTGGTAAGAACAAGGTTAGGTTTACACAGGACAATACTGGGGAGATCCAAAGTGATCAGCCAGGAAAGGAAAAGGTGGTCCATAAGAGCGGAATGCTCGTCCACAATGTTGGGAGAGAGAATGAAATGAAACGGTAACCGCGGAGTGAAGGATAAGGGTTTCAGAACAGAGCCAGACCATTGGTTTGTAACACCTTTGACATGTCTTGAATACTTGGCAAGCTTCTTTTTGATATAATGCCAGAGGTGTTCAATAGGATTAAGATCTGGAGATTGTGGAGGCCAATCCAGGACACTGATACCATTGTCTTCCATCCACTTCTTGGCCTTTTTGGAGGTGTATTTGGGGTCATTGTCCTGTTGAAAGATAACATCCTTTAGGGAAATTCCAGATTCCTCCAGCTAAAAAGCAAGTTGTCCTGCAAAATGGCCACATATTGGTTGGCATTCATCCTCCCCTCAACCTCTGCAAGTGCCCAATACCTTCCCAACCCATACACCCCCATACCATGATATTTCCTCCTCTAAATTTCACTGTTCCCTGAACCTCTCTGTTAATAAGGCCCCCACCTACCCATTCCTTCCCATCTGACCCTATCCTATTGATTTTGGTCTCATCTGACCAAATAACCCTCTTCCAGTCTTCAATAGTCCATTCCTGGTACTTCAGGGCCAAGGCTAAACACTTCTTCTTGTTT
>JBBPNB010000545.1:0-15850 GCA_038090635.1 Rubroboletus satanas
TACATGCCTCCTGCTGGGGGACCACACCCTTACTCCTGCCCCCAGCAGTTGTCTCAACCTCGGTTCACGCCCACTGGCCTCCAGCCAGGATGTGGAGCCCCCATGGAGATAGAAGCACCTCTCCCAGATAACAGGAAATGCTGGAACTGCGACCAGCCAGGGCACATCGCTAGGGTGTGCAAGAAACCGCGATGGATGCCTGCACAGGCTCGCACCACACAAGACTTAGGATTGCCTCCACTGAGGCAGAGGCCTATTGGCGAGACCACCTGAGAGTGGAAGCCGATGAAGAAGTGAGTGGCGCTTTAAAAGGTCACAGTCCATGAGCGACGAGGGTGCTTCTGGACAAGGTATAAGGACTATGACAAGGACTCGGGGCTGGAATGACTCATATTTATTTCAATCATGCTTCTTAGCTAGTCTGAGCAATAAGTTATCCGTATCAGCTTCTGAGGAAGTCTCTCGTGAGACAACCTTGGAAGCTCTTGATGTGTTAATTGCTCAGGCATGCGCATTGAAACCCCCGAACATCCCTAACACTGGCCCCATTGATAAAACCCCTCGAGCACATCCCGCCTTGCTCAAAACGAATGTGTGCTTCACTGGCAGGACGATGGAAGGCTACTGTACTTGTACAGTTAAGGCCCTCATCGACTCAGGATGTACAAACACCTTCATCGACGAGCAGTATGTGAAGGATATAGGACTCCAGACCGTGGACATCCTGTACCTGGTCCCAATTAGGAATGCCAATGGCACAGGCAACTGCAGAGGTGTCATCATGAAGAAAGTCCCGATGATCATCCAGATCAATGGGCATTACGACATCGTGGACGTATATGTCCTCCCTTTGGGATCCAATCAGATGTTTGTCGGGTATGACTGGCTGTCTACCCACAACCCCGATATTGATTGGTCCCGGAAGAAGATTACCTTCCCCCGATGCACTCTGGAGTGCCAGCACACCAACCAGGTGGTGAGCAAGGCTGAAACTCGAGCTGTCCGGATCAACGACAGTGCCAAGGCCCTGGTATCCGAAGTCTATCACGACTTCCTCAACGTCTTCTCAGAGGAAGAGTCAAATAGGATGCTGGTAAGGAAAGCTTGGGATCACGCAATTGATCTCAAGCCGGATTTTGTGCCGAAGAAAGGTCAGGTCATTCCCCTCTCAGATCCCGACATGGACGCGCTGCAGACCTTCGTGGAGAAGGAGTCCGCCAAGGGCTACATCCGCCCTTCCAAGTCTCCACAGACGAGCCCCATCTTCTTCATCCCGAAGAAGGACGGAAAGAAGCGGCTAGTTATGGATTACTGGTACCTCAATGAAGGTACCATCAAGAACGCTTACCTGCTTCCCCTAATTTCATCCCTCATAGATCGGCTTAAAGGTGCTGATATGTTCACCACCATGGATCTCCGATGGGGATTTAATAATGTGCGGATCAAGGAAGGCCACAAATGGAAAGGAGCCTTCATGACGCCGATAGGGGCCTACAAGCCCACTGTAATGTATTTTGGAATGTGCAACTCACCGCCCACATTGCAACAGATGATGAATGACATCTTCAACGACATGTATGCTGTCCTCATCATCTACCTCGATGATTGCATGGTCTACACCAAGGGTAAGACCAAGGCCGAACATGAAAGCATTGTCAAGGAAGTTCTAGGTCATCTTAGGGAAAACAACCTCTATGTCAAGCCTGAGAAGTGTCAGTTCTCGAAAGAGAAGCTTGACTTCCTTGGCATGGTCATATCCAAGGAAGGAGTCGAGATGCAAGACTCCAAGGTCGCTGGCATCCTCGATTGGCCTACACCAAGAAAGGTCAAGGACATTCAAGGTTTCCTCAGTCTCTGCAATTACTATCGGAGATTCATCCATGGATTCGCAGACATCGCCCATCCGCTTAACGACTTAACAAAGAAGACCACCCTGTGGCATTGGGGTGACAAGGAGCAGTCCGCTATGGACTCTCTCAAGGACAAGTTCAGGACCGCACCCCTCCTCGCATATCCTGACAGGGAAAAGGAGATTCGGTTGGAAACGGACGCCTTGGACATCGCGACTGGAGCTGTGCTCTCCGTCAAAGGCGAAGACGACCTCTGGCATCCAGTATCATTTATCTCGCATTCTTTCAACAGCACAGAATGCAACTACCCTATTTATGACAAGGAGTTGCTCACCGTCATCCACGCTCTTGAAGAATGGCGACACTATCTGGTTGGCTGTCCTCATTTCGAGATCTGGACCGACCACAAGAACCTAGAGTACTGGAAGAAGCCCCAGGCTCTCTCTGGATGCCAGGCCTGCTGGCATGAAGTTCTCCAGGAGTTTAACTACTCCATGGTCTATAAACCTGGCGCATGTAACGGGCGCGCCAATGCCCTCTCCTGTCGCCCAGATCATGGCGACGCTGTAAAGGACCATAACGCAAACATTATGGTCCTCCCCACTACCCTCTTCGTGAATCATGTGGAGCTCTCATCCACGTTTTACGACGCTCTCTCCAAGGCCTCAAAAGCCTTGGACCCGACCCTTGTGCCTGAAGGCTTCACCCGGAAGTCTTCAGATGTGGTATTCGCCAACTCCAAGGGCAAGGTCTTCGTCCCTGAAGCCCTTCGCCTGGAGTTATTTGGACTTTGTCACAGCTCCCTGATAGCAGGTCATGCAGGCTTCGCGCAGACGCTGCACCTCCTCACCCGCCATTTTACATGGCCAGAAGTTACCAAGGACGTCAGGGCGTACGTCAAAGGCTGTCAGACCTGTGCTATGGTCAAAGGGCAGTCCTCCGCCCCAGCTGGCAAGATCCTCCCTCTCCCCGTCCCTGCCCAGCCTTGGGCAGATCTACAGTAGATATCGTAGTTGCGTTCAGCTGGTCCAAATGACTTAGAGATGTAAGAACAGGAGTGGAGATCCCCGTTCGCGTCCTTCTGCATGAGTACTGCCCCAGCAGCAGTGAGGGAGGCGTCAGTCATGACATGGAATGGCTTTTCCAGGTTGGGAGTGCGAAGTATGGGTTGTTTGAGAAAGGCGTTTTTGAGGGTTCGAAAGGCCCGATCCTGGTCTGTTCCCCATTGCCAGATTGCGCCCTTCCGAGTGAGGTCATGGAGGGGGCAGGTGATGTCGGAGAAGGCAGGGATGAACTTCCTGTAGAAGTTACAGAATCCGAGAAAGAATCGGAGGGCTGAGACACTAGTGAGAGGCTTCCAGTCCTCAATGGCGGAGAGCTTGGTGGGGTCCATCTTAATGCAGTCGTTGGAGACTACTAGCCCAAGGTATTTGACTTTGGAGAGGTCGAAGTGGCACTTCTCAGGTTTGAGGTAGAGGTGCTGCTTGTGGAAACGTTGGAGGACCTTCATGGTGTGCTCGTGGTGGGTTGCAGGGTCGGAGGAGTGGATGAGGATATCGTCCATGTAGTCAGCGAAGGCGTTGTCCATGTACGCCTGGAAGGTAGCTGGGGAGTTGCAGAGACCGAAAAACATGACTGTGGGCTCGTATAGCCCAAAGGGGGTTACGAAGGCCGCTTTCCAGCGGTCCTCCAGCTTGATCTGAACGTTGTTGTATCCCCACCGCACGTCGAGTTTGGTGAAGATTGATGATCCCTTCAGTTTGTCAAGGAGATCGTTAATCCGGGGTAAGGGGTACGCATTTTTAACCGTATGCGAGTTGATGTATCTGTAGTCTTGGCAGGGACGAAGTTTTCCGTCCTTTTTCTGGACAAAGAAGAAGGGAGCGGCTTGAGGGGACTTGGAAGATTGGATCTTCCCACTGGCAAGGTTTTCATCAATGAACTTTTTACAGGCCTTGAGCTCCTCCAGATTGAGGGAGTAGTTCTTGGCGCGCTTGGGAACGAAGCTGGGGAGTAGTCAAACCTCATGATCAAAGGGCTGCTTGGGGGGTAGTTCCATGTTTTCTTTGTCTGCAAAGATGTCCATAAATTGCTGGTACTGTTCCAGCACTTCTGTAGTGATGCGCTTGCTTTCCTGTGCAAGGGTGGTGGAGAGGGTAACTTTCTGGACCGTTTCCAGGAGAGCGTTGAACTTCTTGAGTAGCTTGGCTGTGAGTTTGTTGTTGACATTATGCTTGAGGTACCGTAGGAGATACCGTTGTCCGAGGGCTTCCTGCCCATTTCATTTCTGAGGGGTGGTCTTGGCTGAGACCGTGAGTTTGCATGTAGACCAGTCAATGATGGGGTTCCTGGCCGTTAACCATGTCATTCTGAGGATGACATTCTAATGCTTCCCGCTGGAGAGTATGAGGAAGTCTTGGTCAGTCTTGTCGTTGTCCACCCAGATGTGGAGGTGTGTCTTGAACTTGATCTGCCCCATTTTGTTCTTGGTGCCGTCTGCATTGAACGCTCGATGGGGTTGAGAAAGACGGGTGAGGGGAAAGTTATGCTGTTTGGCGAAGGCATAGTCAACGAAGCAGGCAGTGGTGCTGCAGTCAACAAGGGCAGGGGTTGACACAAGGTTTTGGCTGGAAGGGGAAGACAGACTAAGAGAGACGAAGATCGATTTTTCTTCCTTTGATATGACGACTGTAGGGATAGAGGGGAAGTCAGAGAGATTGGTGAGGTCCTTCTCCCAAGAGTCCAAGGTTTTTCTGATGAGGCGGATCTGTTCCGCCTTCTTTTCCGGGGACAGTTTTGAGGGTTTCATAGCGAGTCCGTTCTGGATTGAGCAACGGATTTCGCTAGGGGAGTAGGTTTTTGCCAGAGTGGCGAGGTAGGAGGAGAGTTCATCAATGACCAGAGTGGTCGTTGTGGCGTGACAGTGTTCGGAAGGGGTTTGACTGGGTTTCTTGTTCTGGGACATAGGAGTCCAAGAATGCTGTTTGAGGTTCTTTAAGTCCTCTCAGTTTTGTACTTGGGTGTTGGCAGCCGACTGCCAGGCTTTTACAGTGGTAGGGGTTGGTCCGACTGCCAATTTCGAGGTGAGGTTGTAGGGAAGTCCGGTGATGTAGGAGTCACATAGGATTTCTTGTTGGGTGATTTCGGCGAGTTCAGTGAGGAGGGAGAACTTGTTGTTGTAGCCGTGGAGGGCCTTGATCGAGGTTGCCTCCATTCGTAGGTTCTTGAGTTTTCTCCTTGCGTTCCGGGCTTCTCCAACTGAAGAAAAGGTCGTGGCGAATTCCATTTCGAACGTTGACCAGTTCTTGTACTTAGCTGGGTTGCATGCCATCCGGTTGTGGTAACCTTCGGTGAAGACCCGTCCTTGGCCTGCTCCTAAGCGGGCAAGTGCGATGATGACGGCCTCTCCTTTGGCCATCTTCCCTTTCCTGAGCTGGTTGTAGGCCTTGATCGCCCCAAGCTATCAGTTGGCGTCCTCGATTCTTCCTGTAAAGTCTTTCGGAAGAGCGTCTTTTCCGATACCTGCCACGCGTACGGGGCCCTTCCGTTTCCTTGGTGTGGAAGGTCCTGGGCATGGTGAAGCAGGAGAGGACTTCCTTGTTGAGGGCGGTGATGGGGTGGTGGAGGTAGCACCTTCCATGCAGTCAGGACTGTATCCTATTCTTGGTTTCTTGGAGGGTTCCAATCCGGGCTGGCGGAGGGAGACCTGCTTCAAAGAAGCTGACGGCGGGGTGGAGGTGGTTGTCTGGAACTGAGGGAATTTGTTTATGAGTCTTCTCGTCCTGCTGGATAGGAGCAGTGGCCCTTCTGACTTTGGGATGAAGGTTGAACTGCCTGCCCTCAGCCAAGAGGACGGGATTTTAGGGATGTTGACCATAGGTACTGGTGCCATGGTAGTGCAAATGTATAGTAACGTGTGCAGTGGATAAGAGCTAATTCTTTTGTTACGACGCTACCACTCTCTAGGCATAAGCCAAGATAGATAACCGTCAAGAATGTAGCAGCGAGTAATCAAAGAGGTACTTGGAGACTCAGGGAGACAAATACACCAGGAAAGCAGGTATATTGCGTAGAATTAGCTAGGAAGCTAAGTTCTATGCCGAGGGATTTATATACAGGGGAGACTGTGCTATGAGAGGAGAGGATTCCAAAAGGGGAATGGCCTCATGGTATCCTGCAGGCACAGCAATGAGGAAGCCTCATGGTAAGGCTATTCATAGCGGAGATGAATCAAGGCAGTGTCGGTCCTAAGAATAGGAAAGAAGAAGGACTGACCGTCTGATAAGAATAGAGTTAGGTTTGTACAGGAAGATGCTGTGGAGATGGAGATAGATTGACACAGGAAAGGAAATGGGTGGTCTGTAGGGGCGGAATGCCCGTCCACAAGGTTAGGAAGGAGAATAAAACGAAACGGTAACTGCAGAGTGAAAGGAGAGGGTTAGGGATCAGAGCCAGACCATTGGTTTGTAACATCAGGAGAGGGCCAAGGGAAATTAGGGCCGTGTTCGTTGGTTTCCTGGTAAGGAGTCAGGCGAGATGCTGTTACGGCTACACCATCCCCCACCTTGTTTCCTTGGAATAACCCTAACTCACCTTCTCATACCCTTGGAAGGAACCTCCTCAATGAGTTGTGTGATCTAGGACATGAAGACCTCATGCCGGATAACCTATGGGACGAGTTCATGGGCTTGGACTATGTTGTGCCTGACGACAGGACCCCCCAGAGAATCCCCAGGGATCATCCTTAATTTCCTTTTATATCTCATTTCCAATTACTGTATTTCATACACAGACACATCTCATCTCGGCACTTACCATACGTAGGTAATGCCTCGTGTCCCCCTCACCCAGACAGATCTGGATCCCAATCCCAATCTCGCTCAATATAGTGCCGCCTTATATAGGTAGTTAGGACCTCCCCTAAACTACCAAAGTAGTATTTAAGTTCAGACTCAGCTGTACTTCTCTTCTCTTCAATCTTGATCTGCGCCATTCACCATAAACAGTCTTGATCGCTGTGAAGCCTGATTGCCACTTCTGTTACAAACCAATGGTCTGGCTCTGCTCTCAAATCCTTATCCTACACTCCGCGGTTACTGTTTTATTCCTTTCCCTTTCCTACCATTGTGGACAGGCATTCCACCCCTATGGACCACCTTTTCCTTTCCTGGATGATCTCTCCAGATCTCTCCAGCACTTTCCAGTGTAAACCTAACTCTATCCGTACCAGATGGTCGGTCCTTCTTCTTCTTCTTATTCTTAGGACCGACACTGCCTTTATTCATCTCCACTATGTATACATAGCCTTACCATGAGGCTTCCTCATTACCGTGCCTGCAGGATACCATGAGGCCGTTCCCCTTTTGGGATCCTCTCTCCTCGTAGCACGGTCTCTCTTGTATATAAACCCCTCGGCATAGAACTTAGCTCCCCAGCTAATTCTACGCAATATACCTGCTTTCTTGGTGTATTTGTCTCCTTGAGTCCTTGAGCATCTCGTTGATTGCTCGCTACTAGTTCTTTGACGGTTATCTATCTTGGCTCACGCCTTGAGAGTGGTAGCGTCATAACAGAGTGTCCCAATACATTGGGAAGATGGCGTCCATTAGTATATTTGGTGGGTAGCCCTGCCCTGAGAAGGACTGTACATCGACACCTCAGGACTCAGCATATGGACCTGGTGGGGTGGGATTCTGGGGTAGGAGGGATTCCATTGACAACTGGGGTGGTAACTGGGGTGGGTTCAGAGGGAGTAAACCCACCAGACAATACAGGGGAGGGGATCCGGTATGAGGAGAGACTGAAGGCAGGGGAATTGGAGGTAAGGGTGGCCTCACCATCAGAGAGGGGGGTGAATGCTCCAACTCCACCTCCAGTGAGTGGATCAGGCAGTCCACTTGGTCTGGGTTCTCCACAAAGGTCATAGGGGACCGGAAGAGCCTCCTCAAGGGCCACATGGACTGCCTGAGAGGAGGTTGGTCCGGAGTCAGGAAGGGGGAAGTTTCTAAAATACTCCTCTCGATCTCCCTTGGATAGGGAGAGGAGGACAGGCCATATAATCTGTGTGAGGGTTCCTTCTGGGAGAAGGGCGATACAGAGGGAGAATCCATGGATATAGAGCAGGTCGAGGGAAAGGTTTCTGTTTTCGACCAAGAGTTGCTTGATGGCCATGATGGCAGGAGAGTCTTGGACCTGTCTGGAGTCAGTCCCGAAGATAGCGGGACCTGCCTGCCACCAGGTGGCCCTGGTGAGAAGGGTTCGAAGGGCCATGTATAAGTGGAAGAGTTGAACAAGGTGGACAAGGGTGTTGTCGGTGTAGTAGAACGGTAAGGCCTCGATTGTTGTGAGGGCCTCAACATTCTCAAGCGCTCCAATATAGAGGAGTCAGCAGGCATAGGTGGGGAGTTGGGAGATATGAACTGAGAGGGGGGTGTTGTTGAAGAGGGAGGATGGGGCAGGCATGGGCAATGGTGGTGGAATGAATGAAAGGAGGGTTTAGAGTCTGACCCTCTTTTTATACTCAGAGAGGAGTTCCTTGGCATTTCCTAAGTTGGACGGGAGTTCCCAAGTCTGCTCAGCATCGGAATATCCCTTTCAATGACACAAGTACTGCCTTTGGCTGGCAGTTCCCCTGTGATTGATTATTTTCTCGATTTCATATTTCTCTTCTGTGGCTATGAGTTCTGGAGATGGCCATGGGAAGTTAGGGCCATGCTCGGGAGTCTCCTTGAAGGCTGTGAGAAGTGAGGCATGGAAGACATCATGGATCTTCCATGTCTTTGGGAGCAGTAGGCAATATGCTACTGCGGAGATCACCTGGGAGATCTCAAAGGGGCCAGTTTGGCGAGGTGCAAATTTCCGTGATGGGACTTGAAGTTTCAAGTTCCGTGAGTACAACCAAACCTTATCGCCTATTTTCCAGGGCTTGAAGTGAGAGAAGACTCTCTCTTTCATACACTGCTGGGCAAGAGTGTGGGCAGCTTCAGCCTCTTTCCTGGCATCTTCGATGTGGGAAAGTGGTTGTTCCAAAGCTGGGAGGAAGGTGCGACCAAGGGGTGGGTAGGAATGGGGTTCATAACTCATCATTAAGGAAAATGGGGATTTGCTCATGACCGAATGGGTGGCAGCGTTATGTGTGAATTCTGCCATGGTGAGTAGGTCTAACCATTTGTGTGGTTGACCATTGCAGAAGATCTGGAGATAAGTTTCCACTTCTTGGTTGTAACGTTCCATTTCTTCATCTGTTTCGGAGTGGTAGGCTGTAGAAAGGGCAACGTCATACTCAAGGAGGTGGGCAAGTTCCTTGGCAAAGGTCAAAGTGAATTGTGGGCCTCAATCTGACATGACTTTCTCATGTAGACCATAGTGTTTGAAGACATTTTCAAAGAAAAGACAGGTGATTCTGGCCGCATCAATTGTTTTGGAGCAAGGAGCGAGAATTACCCCCTTACTAAGGCCATGGTTGACCACGACCATGACAGAATCAAAGCCCCATACTGGAGGAAGGTCTGTGATGAGATCCACAGAGAGATTTTGGAAGGGACGACTCGCAGTGAAGGAAAGGGGATTAAGCGGGGGAACCATGGGATGAGTCTGTACCTTGTACATTTGGCAGACAGTGCATCCTGTGGTGAAACAATGGACAAAGGAAGAGAGTCCAGGCCACCAGTAATCCTTAGAGAGGAGGGCAACGGTTCATAGGTGGCCACCATGAACTCCTTCGGAAGAGGAGTGTGCTGCTTTGACAAGGTCAGAACGTGCATCAGTAGGCACATAGAGATGGCTGTGGAAGTATAGGCATCCTTTGTTGAAGGTCCAATCTTCTGGGTGGGATCTGTCAAAAAGAGGTTCCTCCAATTCCATGTGGCAGAGGGCTTCCACAATGAGAGGATCCGAGGCAGTGAAAGCTCAGATTTTACTTGCCAGCGCCAGATCAATATGGTTGATCTGGACCTCAAAGGGAGAGTTGGGTAAGACCTGGACATTCTGGTTGTCCAGAGAGGTATCAATGTCATCCCAGTGTGATAAGGCATCTGCGGGTGCCATTTGCATGCCAGGTAAGGCCACATAAGTGAGATCGAAATCCTGTAAGAACAGGAGCCATCACGAGACGCGGCGCGATAGTGTATGTGCCTGCTTATAATAGGTCAAGTTCTTATGATCCATAAGAATCATGACCGAATGGGGTGATCCAAGGAGGTACTGGCGCCACTCCTGGAGTCCGCATATGACAGCGAGTAATTTGTGGTCAAAGATATCGTAGTTCCGCTTGGCTGGAGAGAACATTTGGGATATGTAGCCACATGGTTGGAGATCACCATTGGCGTTCAGTTGCATCAGTATGCCTCCTGATGCGGTGAGGGCCACGTCCATCATGAGGGTGAAAGGCTTGGAGGTGTCCAGGAAGGCTAAAATGGGGTGGCGAGTGAATGCAACTTTGAGCTTCTGAAAGGATTCTTCATGGCAGGATTCCCAGGCCCATACCATGGTCTTCTTCATGAGATCCAGAAGAGGGCGGGTGTTGTGGGAGCAACACCATAGAGTTGGATGTCACGAACGATGACCACTACGGGGACCAGAGACTAACTTGCAGCCTTATACCAAGGCTGGCAAGTGAAATGAAAAGAAGACTGATGAGTTGCCTTAATATCTAGAAGAAGCTTCAAGGAGTGAAGATCCTGCTGTAGATACAAGTGGACTAAACTAAAGAAAGTGGTGTTTAGGCAGAGCCCGTATTTATAGGCCCTGCTTCTCGGGCAGTGCTACCATATATGGATATGAGCTGGCTCCACTGGATCTGATGACTTCCTCTTTAGTCTAAGGGATCGGATCAGGAGATCCCATCAGCGATCTGCGAAAGGAGGCAGCACTAGGTACGAGCACTGCCAACTCAACTGAGATCAGTGGTCTTTTGGCTGTGCAACCTGCAGCAGCATGCATGGCTTGATGGCTCAGGGAACCAGCTGTTCCTGATCAGTGCTGGGTAGCATGCTCAACGTGTATGTGTCGAGATGCACCTGGGTCACGTGCTAGGTCACATGCCAGGTGTCACTGGTCTTGAGCATGTGCAGTGGGTCACGTGATTCTGAAGTCATGTACTGTACCACTGGTCAAGCGAAAGACAAGGCAAAAAGTGAAGGAAAAAGGTGTGGAGAAAGGGGTTTCGTAACACTACCCCCCCTCTAGGACTCGTACTCTGAACAAGTCGTCATCACCTATGAGTCAGAGGCTACCTCCGTAAAGTTTTCATAAGGCCAGAATAACCGACCGAAGACTTGAAGGGAGATACCCCTGAGCTGCCGTGGAGCAGCTGTCTGGCGCCGATGAAAGTCAGCAACTGCATCTGGTGCAGACTTAAGGTGGTCTGCAGGCTCCCAAGTACGGTCTGTCTCGTCATAACCTTTCCAATGGACAAGATAGTGGAGCTTTCCACCAACCAGTTTAGAGTCATGGACGGACTGTACCTTGTACTGTGCGTATCCTTTGTCGTCCACATCGATGGCATCTGGACGAATCACCGGCTGATCCAGGAGAGCGTCAATGTGGGGCTTGATGCAGGAGATATTGACAATGGGGTGGATCTTGACTGATCTCAGCAACTTAAGCTGAACTGCATTAGGGAGGACCTTGGTGATGGTGTAAGGTCCAATCCATTTCTGGGAGAGCTTCTTTGCAGGGTACTGCAAAGACAGCCGATCGGTGAATAGCCAAACCTTCTGGCTAACCGAGTACACAGGTGCATTGGACCGAAGGTGGTCCACCTGGGTGATCATGCGCTGACGGGAATCCTCCAAGGCTAGTGCGACAGCCTTGTGAGAACTGAGAGCCTCCTGAGAGAACTCTCCTGCGAGGGTGTCCGAGGATCGCTTGAAGCCGAGACGAGGGGAATACTCGCAGGTGACCGCAAAGGGGGTGGTTCTGGTGGCCGAAGTGAGCAAGGAGTTGTGGTGGAACTGGGCAAGCTTGATCCACTCAGCCCAGTCTTCCTGCTTCTTGGCAACGTAGGAGCGCAGGTACTGCTCCATGCCTCAATTGATCCGTTCTGTTTGACCATCCATTTGAGGATGGTAGGCCATAGACATTTTCTGCTTTATACCAAGGAGCAAGCAGAGCTCCGATGTGAATTCCAACATGAACTGAGATCCGCAATCCGAGACGACTGAGGAGGGGAGTCCATGCTGACACCAAACATGGTCACAGAAGGTCATGGCCAGGTTTCTTGAGGTGATGGTGTCGTGACACAGCATGAACACTACTTCTTTTGAGAACCTGTCGATGATGACCATGACTGCTGTAAACCCAGAAGGACCTGACGGGGGTAATCCTGTAACGAAGTCGATAGAGAGGTCTGTCCAAGGTTGGGCAGGGATGGAGAGAGGGAGGATCTTGCCAGCCAGGGCGGAGGACTGTCCTTTGACTGTAGCACAGGTCTGGCAGCCCTTGACGTACGCCCTGACATCCTTGGTAACTCCTGGCCATGTGAAATGGTGGGTGAGGAGGTACAGCGTCTGCGCAAAGCCTATGTGACCTGCAACCAGGGAGTTGTGACAAAGTCCAAATAACTCCAGGTGAAGGGCTTTGGGGATGAAGACCTTGCCCTTGGAGTTAGCGAATACCACATCCGAAGACTTCCGGATGAAGCCTTTGGGCACGAGGGTTGGGTCCAAGGTTTTTGAGGCCTTGGAGAGAGCATCGTAGAACGTGGACGAGAGCTCCACATGGTTCACGAAGAGAGTGGTGGGGAGGACCATGATGTTAGCATTGTGGTCCTTGACAGTGTTGCCATGGTTCGGGCGACAAGAGAGGGCATTGGCGTGCCCATTACTTGCGCCAGGTTTGTAGATCATGGAGTAATTGAACTTCTGGAGGACTTCATGCCAGCAGGCCTGGCATCCAGAGAGAGCCAGGAGTTTCTTCCAGTACTCTAAGTTCTTGTGGTCAGTCCAGATCTTGAAATGAGGACGGCCGACCAGATAGTGTCGCCATTCTTCTAGAGTGCAGATGACCGCGAGCAACTCTTTGTCGTATATTGGATAGTTGCATTCTGTGCTGTTGAAGGAATGGGAAATAAACGCTACTGGACACCATAGGTCGTCATCGCCTTTGACGGAGAGTACTGTTCCAGTTGCGATGTCCAAGGCGTCCGTCTCCAACCGAACCTCCTTTTCCCTGTCAGGATACATAAGGAGGGGCGCGGTCCTGAACTTGTCCTTGAGAGAGTCCATAGCAGACTACTCTTTGTCACCCCAATGCCACAGGGTGGTTTTCTTCGTCAGGTCATTGAGCGGACGGGCGATGTCCACGAATCTATGGATGAATCTGCGATAATAGTTGCAGAGTCCTAGGAAACCTTGGATGTCCTTGACCTTCTTGGGAGTAGGCCAGTCAAGGACGCCAGCGACCTTGGAGTCCTGCATCTCGACTCCTTCCTTGGATACGACCATGCCAAGGAAGTCAAGCTTCTCTTTCGAGAACTGACACTTCTCAGGCTTGACATAGAGGTCATTTTCTCTAAGATGACCTAAAACTTCCTTGACGATAGCCTTGTGCTCTGCCTTGGTCTTTTCTTTGGTGTAGACCATGCAGTCGTCGAGGTAAATGATGAGAACAGCATACATATCGTTGAATATGTCATTCATCATTTGCTGGAATGTGAGCAGTGAGTTGCACATTCCAAAATACATCACCGTAGGCTCATAGGCCCCTATCGGTGTCACGAAGGCCCCTTTCCATTCGTGACCTTCTTTGATCTGCATGTTATTGAATCCCCATCAGAGATCCATGGCAGTGAACATATAGGCACCTTTAAGCTGATCTACGAGAGACGAGATGAGAGGAAGCGGATAGACATTCTTGATGGTGCCTTCGTTGAGGTAATGGTAATCCATTACTAACCACTTCTTTCCATCCTTCTTTGGAATGAAGAAGATGGGGCTCATCTGTGGAGACTTGGAAGGGCAGATGTAGCCCTTAGCAGACTCCTTCTCCACGAAGGTCCACAGCACGTCCATGTCAGGGTCCGAGAGAGGGATGACCCGACCTTTCTTCGGCACAAAATCCGGCTTGAGATCTATTGTGTGATCCCAAGCTTTCCATACCAGCATCCTATTCAATTCTTCCTCCAAGAAGACGTCAAGAAAGTTGTGATAGACTTCTGGTACCAGGGCCTTGGCACTGTCGTCGATCCAGACAGCTCGAGTTTCAGCATTGCTCACCACCTGGTTGGTGTGCTGGCACTCTGGGGTACATCGGAGGAAGGTAATCTTCTTCCGGGACCAATCAATATCGGGTTGTGGGTAGACAGCCAGTCATACCTGACAAATAACTGATTGGATCCCAAAGGGAGGACGTACACATCCATGATGTTGTAATGACCGTTGATCCAGATAATCATTGATACTTTCTTCGTGATGGCATCTCTGTGGTTGCTGGTGCCATCGGCGTTCCTAATTGGGACCAGGTATGGAATGTCCACAGTCCGGAGTCCTATATCCTTCACATACTGCTTGTCGATGAAAGTGTTTGTGTATCCTGAGTCGATGAGGGCCTTAACTGTACAAGTACAGTAGTCTTCCGTCATCCTGCCAGTAAAGCACATATTCGTTTCGAGCAAGGCAGGATGCGCTCGAGGGGTTTTATCAATGGGGCCAGTGTTGGGGATGTTCAGGGGTTTCAGTACACACGTCTGAGCAATTAACGCATCAAGAGTTTCCAAGGTTGCCTTGCGAGAGACTTCCTCAGAAGCTGATACGGATAACTTATTGCTCAAGCTAGCTAAGAAGCACAACTGAAATCAATAAGAGTCGTTCCAGCCCCAAGTCCTTGTCACTCATGGACTGTGACTTTTTAAAGTGTCACTAACTTCTTCGTTGACTTCCGCTCTAAGGTGGTCTCACTAGTAGGCCTTGGCCTTAGCAGAGGTGTAGCCCATATCTTGTGCGGCATGAGCCTGTGCAGGCATTCATCATGGTTTCTTGCATACCCTAGTGATATGCCCTGGCTGGTCGCAATTCCAGCATTTCCTGTGATCTGGAGGAGGTGCTTCTATCTCCATGGGGGCTCCACATCCTGGCTGAAGGCCAGTGGGCATGAACCGAGGTTGAGATGACTGCTGGGGGTAGGAGTAAGGGTGTGGTCCCCCAGCAGGAGGCACGTAGAAAGGGTGTTGAGCAGGGCAAAAGAAGGAGCCCATGGGACAGTAGTAGGTGGGGGCATCCTTGGAAGAGGGTCCTCATTCGCAGGCGATCTGCTCAAACGTTCATCCTGCATACTTGCAGGCTTCCTTGAATCCAGAGTAGGATTCTTCGGTTAGGGGCTGGTGGAGCTTCACATGGTGGTAGACCTTGTAGTCCACTGTGTGCTTGAGGATCTCGACACCATGTCCCCAATCTATCTGCGCTTCCTTGAACAACTTGTCGAAGTTCTGTAAGAACTTGTCAATGGGGATACCCTTCTGGCGGAGGTCTTTAAGGGCACGGAGGGACTCGTGGGCAAGGACTTCGATTTGGAAGTAGTCCTTGACTTCTTTCTGTAGCTTGTTCCAGGATGGCCAAGCTGTGTCCCCGACCTTCTTGGTAGTGGGTTTCCCTTTGGTGTCGAGCACGAAGTCATCTTCTTTATGGAAGTACTTCTCCAGAGTACTGAGGGTAAAACCCTCCACATTACCTTCAAAGCGCGAGAGAACAGTGATCGCTTTGAGCTTGGCTGATTTCCAGGTCTGTTTGTCGACCCAGAGACGTAAATGAATCCACCAAAGCTGGAAGGTGGATCTATCTCCATTCCATTTTCCCAGGTCTGCAATCTTCTTTGTAACATCGGCTCACTTCTTGAGAGTGAGCTCAGCAAGGGAGGCAGTGATGTCTTGGAGGGTGCCAGTGGTGCCAGATGTTACAAACCAATGGTCTGGCTCAACCCCTATCCTACACTCCGCGGTTACCGTTTTATTTCATTCTCTTTCCCAACTCTGTGGACAGGCATCCCGCTCCTATGGACCACCATTT
>JBBPNB010000546.1:0-15833 GCA_038090635.1 Rubroboletus satanas
CAATATACCTGCTTTCTTGGTGTATTCGTCTCCCTGAGTCTTCGAGTACCTCTTTGATTACTCGCTGCTACATTCTTGACGGTTATCTATCTTGGCTCACGCCTAGAGAGCGGTAGCGTCGTAACACTATATAAACCCCAGTGTTGTAGAACTTGCTCCCCAGCTAGTTCTACGCAATATACCATGTACTTTCTGGTTTAACAGTTAGACTCCTAAGTCTTCGAGCTACTTCAGACAGCTTGCTACTAGTCTCTTTCTACATTTCACCTGTGGTCCAGAACCTACAGTGCAGTAGCATCATAACAGTGGGCATTGTTCCAATGGTGAGATGTGAGGCCAACTTGTAGGGAAGTCCAGCTACATAGTAGTCACGTCACAGGGGACAGCAGGTTGATCAATGGCAGAAAGTTTGGCTAGGAGCGTAAACCTGATATTATAATTCTTCAAAGTGTTGGTGGAGGTGGATTCCATTTTGATTGCTTTTAACCATTGTCATGTGTTTTTTGCTTCGTCTTTAGAAGAGAAAGCTGCAGTAAATTCCTCTTCAAACACATCCCAAACTTGGTATTTGGTGGGTTCTTTGGCCAGTTTGTTATAATATCCTTTGGTGAAGACCCTTCCCTGTCCTTTCCCCATTCAAGCTAGAGCAATGGCAACTGCCTCTCCTACAGCTAATTTGGTTTCTTCAATTTGTTTATAGGTCCTTATAGCCTTGAGTCACCAACTAGCATCTTTGACCTTTCCAGAAAGGTCTTTTGAGAGAACTTCTTTTCCCATGTTGTCCAAGTTGTCTGAGTTGTTTTTATCTTTCTTGGATTCTGAATCAGGTCTGGATAGATGGATATCAGGTGGGGGAGGAGAAGGTGGTCTTTGGTGTTGTTGAATGGGGTTGAAGGTTGCTGGCACTTGAGCTGGAGAGGTCCAGGTAGGAGTTGGTGATGGAGAGGAGAAGTGTTTGTCTGAGGAGTCAGATGGGGGAGCAGCAATGGTCCTAGATTGATGGAGTTGTTGGCGAGCTGACTTGTTCTGCTGGATGGCGGCAGCGGCCCTTTCCTGGTTTAACTGATGTACATAATACTGCCTATTCTTGGCCAAGAGGTTAGAGTCCTGGAGGATTTCCTGTAGATTGGAAATGGTGGACAAAGGCTTGGTAGTGGTTGTGGTGTAGTAGAGCTAGTTCTTTTGTTATGATGCTACTGCTGTTACAAACCAATGGTCTGGCTCTGTTCCCTAAACCCTTATCCTACACTCCGCGGTTACCATTTCATTTTTATTCTCTTTATCAACATTGTGGACGAATATCCCGCTCCTATGGACCACCTCTTCCTTTCCTGGTTGATCTCCTCAGATCTCCCCAGCGTTCTCCTGTGTAAACCTAACCTTGTTCTTACCAGACGGTTGGTCCTTCTTCCTTCCTATTCTTAGGACCGACACTGCCTTCATCTATCTCCACTATGTATAGCCTCATCATGAGGCTTCCTCATTACCGTGCCTGCAGGATACCATGAGGCCATTCCCCTTTTGGGATCCTCTCCTCTAGTAGCATGGTCTCCCATGTATATAAACCCCTTGGCATAGAACTTAGCTCCCCAGCTAATTCTACGCAATATACCTGCTTTCTTGGTGTATTCGTCTCCTTGAGTCCTCGAGCATCTCCTTGATTGCTCACTACTAGTTCTTTGACGGTTATCTATCTTGGCTCATGCCTAGAGAGCGGTAGCGTTGTAACAACTGCTCTCCTAGCATAATACTAGGATAGATAGTCAACTAGAACATAGCAGCAGGAACTTAGGAGTATCCTGAAGAGTCAGAGAGGGAACCAATACACCAGAAGATACATGGTAAATTGTGTAGAACTAGTTGGGGAGCCTAGTTCTACAATCAGGATTTATATACTAGTATATTGTGCTACAAGGCCTGAAGACTCCTAAAGGGAAATGGTCAGGAAACTGGTTGGTACTAGGAGAAGCGGGAGGTGTTACGAAACCCCCTTTCTCCACATCATTTTTCCTTCCTCCCGCTTGCCTGCTGGCATGTGACTTCGGAATCACGTGACCCAGCATGTGCTCATCAAAACCAGTGACCTCTGGCATGTCCCAGCACATGACCCAAATGTGTCGTGACACGACCATGTCGTGTATGCTCTCTCTCACTGATTGGGAACAGCTGTGTTCCCTGAGCCATCACCCTTGCCTGCTGCTGTGTTGTGCATAGCCAAGTGTTCTGCCAATCTCAGTTGCTCAGCAGCATTGGCCATCAATGCTGTCTCATCTGCTGATCCAATGATTGGATCTGATCAGAGATGACCGATAGACTAAAGAGGCGGCCAATAGAGTTGGGACTTCCTGATCAGGAAGCATAGCCCAGAAAGCAGGGCCTATAAATATGGTCTCCTCTTTAATGCCTCTTTCCTTAGTTTAGTCCACTTGTATTAACAGCAGGATCTTCACCCCTTGAAGGTCTCCTTGATATTAAGGCAACTCCATCAGCTTCCTTCTCCCACACTTTGCCAGGCTCAGTGTACAGCCTGCAAGTTAGTTCTGGTCCCCATAGTGGTCATCTTTGGGTTAAAACCTCTGTGCGCATTGCTCCCACAACAGGAGGCATGTGGAGATAAGAGAGATAATGAGCAATGTGGTGATGGAAAGGCAATGCCGGTCCTCGTATGGAACACAAGGTGAAATGGGGACTGGAGTAGTGGTATAGACAGCCAAAGGAGGAACCTTAACTGACAGTCCGAAGCACAGCAGTGCTGGCTGAGATTGGTAACTAGAAATGAGGAGACAGTAAACTTGAATGGGCATAAGGGATAGGAGGGAAGGAAAATGCATAGTAATTGTACAGTGACCGTTGGGTTATAACAGAGATAACTAAGATAAGGGAAAACATGGTGATGAAATGGCAATCCTGGTCCTTGTGTGGAACATGAGGTGAAACAAGGACTGGGATAATGGTACAGACACCGAGAGGGGAAAACCATAATTGACAGTCTGAGGTATGGCAGTGCTGGCTGAGAATGGTAACTAGAAATGGGGAGACAGTATAGCGAAACAGACATAGGGAGTGGAAGGGAAGAAAAACAGATACTAGTTACATATATGGTGATCATTGGATTGTAACATCTGGAGATAAAGGAATAGAAGACTCATCTTCACTTTCTAGATATTCTGATGATCTGGTGGGGGATGTGGGGCATGGAGTGCTATATCCAGATGGTTCCAGGTCTAGTGCAAGCTCAGGTGAAGGTGAAGGTGAAGGTACCCAAAGTGGCTGGCAATACAGTGGTGGGCAGGATTGAAGGAAATGGTGAAGTAAGATACCTACTGCTGAATCACAGAGGCAAATGGAAAAGCTAGTTCTTTTGTTATGTTAGTAACATGGAGCCTAGTGAGTAACCACTCAAGTGTAGGCCAAGGACACGTAGAGGAGAGAGAGGTAGGTGTGCAACAAAGATGGTGGGCTCAGGGAGAGGCTGCAATCAAGTTCCTACTCAAAGTGAACACTCTAGTATCCAGCTATTCATAGATAGTGGACCTCATAGTCTCACTATCCTACTATCTGTAGATATAGGAGCTTGTGGAAGGATCTCAGTTAGACTCAGTCCAAGGCTAATCAGCAAGCTTGACTAGAAACCAAGTGGATTAAACATAGAACTAGCTTAGGGATACATGTTACAACTTCTTCTTTCTTCTCATTGTCTCTTTCTTCTCATGAGCCATGTACCTATCCTACCATTGAGCCCTGTAGGATCTAGTCTCTTCTTTCTTCTTACATGTTCTCTCATGCTTTGTCAGCATTCTCTAATGTTCTGACGTATTCTTTCGATGCGTCATCCTTTTCTTTTGTCAGTGTTCTTTAACATTCTGATGTATTCTTTGATGTGTCATCCTTTTCTTCGTCAGCATTCTCTGACATTCCTTCATGTTCTTCCAATTACCTTTCATGGATTCTCTGGCTCACTTAAATAGTCACAGCATATCTCTCCTGTCCTTAACTTAGATCTCCCTTGTAATCGCATACTGCTTACTGCGACACTTGACCCTCCTCATCCCTGCCAAATGGCAGTTCCTTGAACACCTTGAACACCTTGAATCCATGACTCAAGGAAGTCCCTCAGTTGTATCCTTGTCAATGTTGACCTAGTCTATCAAGGGCTACAACTTACCCCTACCTGGAGTAGTCATAACAAAAGATCTACCCCCACCGGTTGACTCCTTCTCAGAAGCTTCCCACTCCAAACAGGAAGACTCCACTGACCTTGATGTTTCCTTACCTTCTGCTGAAGAAAGGGAAGAAACTCTTTGACTCTTTCACCAGTTCTCTGATTCCGTGAACATTCCCCAAGCCCCCACTCCCCCATCTCCCACTCCTATACAGAGAAGTCCCATCTTTCCTCTCCCTCCTCGAAACCCCACCTCTCCCCCAATACACGTTCCACCTCCACCTTTCCCTAGACCTCCCCCTCTCCCTCCAATGAACCCCTCCCCCATGACGTCCAAACTCACCGAACTCCACATCAGCTCTCCAGAAGCCTATGACGGCTTCTACAAAAAGGCCATCCCATGGCTTGATACCATACAGTTCTATCTTCTAGTGAACAAAGTGGTATACGACACTGATGAGAAGAGGATCACCTTCGCCCTCTCTTACATGACCAAAGGCTCAGCCCTGATGTGGGTGTCCACCTTTCGAAAGAAGGCCATTTCAGGAACCATGATTACTCTAGGAACCTTCACCGACTTCGCCGATGAGTTCAAAAAGTTCTTCAAACACCAAGACACAGTTGGTAACACCATCAACTGGATGATCATCACCCGCATGGTTAAGGTGAAAGGGTGTTGAGATTCTAGGTTTCTATGTTTAATTCTTCAATTTCACATCCTAGAATCTAGGTCTGTCTAGACCTTTGTTACATCATACTTATAAGGTCCGTGGCCTGGACCGCTTACACTATTCATATTATGATAGCATGATGTCATTCTGACATCATAGATAAGAGCTAGTAATGCTATTGGATGACTTACCAATTGCTTACTGATTATGACTCATTTAGCTTATATAGCATGACTCATGTATTACATATCATTCCATGATATTCCGTAGTATTCTACAAGACGTCCCCTTATGGGACATTGACCACTACAAGTACAAACACTGTACTTCTATTTAAACC
Organism: Rubroboletus satanas; assembly: GCA_038090635.1. Taxonomy (NCBI): domain Eukaryota; kingdom Fungi; phylum Basidiomycota; class Agaricomycetes; order Boletales; family Boletaceae; genus Rubroboletus; species Rubroboletus satanas. Next base: position 5,174 of record JBBPNB010000546.1, read on the forward strand.
TGGCCTTACTGCCAATAGTATTTAATGATTCTTCCACCCTTTGTTCCACTTGAGACCTAAGCTCCTCAAGAGACCTTAGAGACCATCCCACAACTCAAGTGTCACTCTCTATAACCTGATTACTATTCTCTGGGCCTCAGTGAGTCTCTCTCACTAACACATCCCTCTTGTCCCTGCACTATCGAGGTTCCTTTGAACTTCGATAAAGGGAACCAGTACTCCCCCTCCCTAAACCAATACATTGCTGAATTCAGAAACCGGGCCCTTGTTGCCGAAGTAAAGAATAACGACATCCTCATTGGATACTTCACTGCTGGAATCCCCATTTCCCTTATGCGCTGCATCAACACCATGAATATGGTCCCTAACACCATTGAAACTTGGTACGAGCAGGCTGTTCATTTCTTTACCCAATGGGACCGCTCTGACGAGATCACCAAAAGAGTCCAACGCCCCTTTTTCCAGAACTTTTCCAGTGCCCCCAGCACCACCAAACCCTGAGATCCTAACGCTATGGATGTAGACGTCATTCAAGTTACCAAACTCACCCCAGAAGAAAGGAAGTGCTATGTCCAGAAAGGACTTTGCTTCAGATGCCAAAAGCCTGGCCACCTCAGCCCTGCATGTACCACCTTTCCCTCAAAGACTGTCCAACGCGTAAAGGAAGAAACCCTCCCAAAGCTTGAACCCATTGAAGATGATGACAAAGAAGACTACAAGGAGGTGAGGGTTAAAAAGATTTCCTTTACCCCTCTGGATTTTTAGAAATAAAGGTTTTCCCAATGCAAGACCTTCCTCCCTCTGTTGCTTCTGTAATTGTACAATCAACCATGAAAGCTATGCAAATTCCCATTCAGTTGATCGTACCCTCGCACACCATGAAAGCCATTGAAACCAGAGCTCTCATTGATAGCGGAGCTGATATCTCTTGTGTCAACTGGAACTTCGCCAAGAAAAACCATTTCCCTCTTGAGAAGCTAACTGCCCCTTTCGCCACTTGAAATGTAGACAACTCGTACAATCAGAAAGGAGTAGTAAAATACTCCTCAACCTTGTTCCTTAACATCAGAGACATTGCCCAGAAGATCCTCCTCCATGTAATGCACCTTGGATGAGACAACGTTATCCTTGGAATGTCCTGGCTTAAGAAAGTTAACCCGACAATCAACTGGACATGACGAGCCATCTCCATCAACGAGTCCAAAGACCAGTCACAGGAACTCTACTCCAACTACTCCTCTGACGTTCATCGGAACGAAACCCTTTTCAGGAAAACTCTTCCCCCACCTCAACATGTCCATGTGGACACCATCTCCAACTCCCACCTTTTTGAATACAATCGGTGGGAAGAAGAATCTCTCTTCCTCGAACAGGCTCTGGACAACCAAGCCATTTACTGGATCATCCATTGTGGAAGCAGATTCATCCCAATGACCTCCCTCATCATCGCCTGCCTTACCCAGGCCACCAAGTTGGCTGCTGCAGCAGAAGCCGCTAAGCCAAAACCCATTCTACCCCCCGAATACTCCAACTTTGCCTCTGTCTTCTCCAAGGAGGCCACAGACCACGTTCCTCCCTCACGACCCTATGACCATGAGGTCAACCTCAATGGCTCCTTTGTCCTGAAGATAGGGAAAGTCTACCCTCTCTCTCCCAAAAAACAGGCCACCACCGAATCCTTCCTTGATGAGAATCTCAAGGCTGGAAAGATTCGCCTCTCTAACTCTCCCCAAGCCTCACCTTTCTTCTTTGTGAAGAAGAAGGACGGAGGACTCTGCCCCTGCCAGGACTACCGCTATGTCAACAAGCACACCGTCTGAGATGCCTACTCCCTTCCCTTGATCTCTGACCTCATTGATAAACTACGTGATGCTAAGCTATTTACTAAGTTTGACGTTTGTTCAGAGTACAACAATGTTCTCATCAAGGATGGTCACCAGTGGAAGGCCGCTTTCATTATCCACAAAGGACTCTTTGAACCCACAGTCATGTTCTTTGGGCTCACCAACTTCCCAACTACCTTCCAATGCTTCATAAATGACTTCTTTCACGATATGATTGCTGAAGGATGGCTCGTCATCTATATGGACAACCTACTCATCTTCTCCCCTGATGAGGCCACTCACATTGAAAGGACCAAGCATGTCCTTCAACAAATAACCAAACTTGACCTCCATCTCAACCTTGAAAAATGCAGGTTCGCTGTTCCTAAAGTCAACTATCTCAGAATGATCGTTAAACCTGGGAAACTCGCCATGGACCCCGTTAAGCTAGATGGGATCACCTCTTGGCCCATGCCCCTCAAGGTCAAGGACATTAGATTGTTCCTTGGTTTTGCCAACTTCTACTGCCGATTCATTCCTGACTACTCAAACATTGCCCAACCCCTCATCGACCTCACCAAGAAGACGTCCCCTTGGGACTGGTTGTCTGCGTGCCAACTGAGCTTCAACACTCTCAAGTCCCTCTTTCTCTCCAAGCCGATCCTTCATATGCCTGACCTCTCCATCCCCTTTGCCATTGCCACTGACACTTCCAAATCCACCTCAGGCGGCATACTCCTCCAAACCGACTCCAACGGCGATTGGCATCTCTGTTCCTACCTCTCTCAGTCCTTCTCCCCTGCCAAATGGAACTACAACATCTACAACCGAGAGCTCTTAGCCATCCTGTGGGCTTTTAAGACTTGGCATCACTACCTCCATGGCTTCCCCTTTCTGGTGCAAGTCTTCACCGACCATCGCAATCTTACATACTTTTGACAACCTCAGGCCCTCAACCGATGCCAGGCTCACTGGCTCATTGACCTCGCTGACTTTGACCTTAAAATGATCCACGTACCCAGCTCTCTCCTCTCTGGACCTGATGCTCTCCCTCACCGGCTGGATTGCCTCCCTTCCTCTGATACTGACAATGAGGGCGTCACCCTGCTGCCTCCCTCACTCTTTGTCTCAGTCATTGATACCGCCCTCTCCCATCGTATTCAGGGCGCCTCCCCAACCGACCCCCTTGTCCTCCAAGCTCTCCAATCCATGTCAGACGAAATCCCTTCTGCCTTCTACTCCCACCTTTCTGACTGGCAGCATGACGTGGGTGTCCTTACTTATCAGGGCCACACCTATGTCCCCACCAATGACGATCTTCGTTGGACGATCATCGTCCACTGTCATGACCACCTCACGGCCAGTCACCCTGGCTATCTCAAGACCCACCAGCTTATCGCTGCCTACTTCTGGTGGCCTGGACTCGCGACCTATGTCCATTGCTACGTTGAAGGCTGTGCCTCCTGCCAGCAGTACAAGGCCAACATGCATCCCACATCGCCTCCCCTCATGCCCATTGCCTCCTTGGCCCGCCACCCCTTCCAGCAGATCTCCTGTGATTTTATCACCAATCTCCCTTCCAGCAACGGCTTTGATTCCTTATTGGTCGTGGTCGACCATGGCCTTACGAAGGGGGTAATTCTCTGCCCTACCAAGAAAACCATCACTGCCAAAGGAATCGCTGATCTCTTTCTCCACAAAGTCTTCCTCTGCTTTGGACTCTTCTCCAAAGTCATCTTTGACCACAGCTCTCAATTTGCTTCTTCTTTCGCCAAGGAACTTGGAAGACTCCTCCAGTATGATCTCTCCCTCTCCTCTGCCTATCACCTGCAGACTGACAGAGAAACTGAACAAGTCAACCAAGAAGTTGAAACCTATCTCCACATCTTCTGTGGAAATAACCCCATATCTTGGTCTTCCCTGACCTCCCACGTCAAATTTGTGCACAATCATCGCCCTCATTCTGTTACTGGTAAATCTCTGTTCTATCTCATGATGGGATACAAACCCTTGGCCCTACTGTCGGTGCTCTCGAAATCTTCCCTCCCCGCCATTGACTCACACCTTAAGTCCCTCACCACTGCCCAAGATGAGGTGTTGGCCACCCATGAACTCGCTAGACAAACCATGACCTCCCGAAACTGCAAACATTTCTCTCCATTCTCTAAAGGAGACAAAGTCTGGCTGGAAGCCAGAAATTTGAAAAGAGCTGTTGCAAACCTGAAGTTCTCCCCAAAAGAGAAGATCCTTTCACCATTACCAAAGTCCTCTCCTCTGTCTCCTATCAGCTACACCTTCTGAAGACTTGGAAAATCCACCCCGTATTCCATGCCTCTCTTCTTTCCCCTTATTATGAAAACCCTGTCTACAGACCCAATTTCCCTGCTCCACCTCCTATCTTGATAGAAGATGAGGGGGAATATGAAATAGATAAGATCCTATGTCATCGCAGAACTCTGGCCTCCCACTCCTTTCTGATCCGATGAAAGGGGTACTCCGCAGAAAAAGATTCTTGGGTCCCTGAGTGGGATCTGAAACATGCCAAGTCCCCCCTAGCCGACTATAAACAACGTCACTCCTCCGTTTTCCCTCCTTAGAATCTCATTCTAACCACTATGGCCATCACCATTCCCCACACCACAACCACCAGTACCCTCTTCACCAAATCTTCCATCATCGATGATATCTCCATGCCCATGTCTCACATTTCTTCACCAGGTCCTCAACCTCCTGCTGGCCCTCTCCCAGACAATTTTCTTCCTATTTCACTCACTACTATTTTCTCGGGCATTCACTCTGTAGATGTTCCCCAGTTTGCCCACTGACTCCGTGATGATTTTCCATCCAAAGACCAAGTTCAACGACTGGACACCCTCATCCTTGACCTCCACCTTGCCACTGCCATTGGCGCATATTTGGACATGGGCTCCCCACTCTACACCCTCTACCATGCATACTTGCAGACTGCTAAGTTGGCTCTCTTTGACTCCCTGAGAAACGCCAACACTCATAGATCCTTCCACCTTGAGTACATCCAGACCACCTACAGGGAGCTCCGCGCAGCCCTTACCATCACCCTCTTCCAGCTAGAAATGCTGGAATTCCTCAAAGACGTGGACTGCTACCTCTCCAAACTCCACATCTCAGAGCTCGCTCAGATGAATCACTCTCCAGCAGTCTCTACTCCTTCCACGTCCTCCACCCCGTTATCCCCCGCCAAGCCCCGCATACTCAAGAGAGTAGACACCTTCTGGACTGGGAACAACAACGACACCCCCCTTTCTCCCAGTTACCCCCATTACAACCAGGCTTGCTACTCCTGCCGTCACCTTGGACACCTTGAACACCTTGAACCTGTGACTCGAGGAAGTCCCTCAGTTGTATCCTTGTCAACATTGACCTAGTCTACCAAGGGCTATGACTTACCCCTATCTGGAGTAGTCATAACAATACAAGTACAGAAGTGCTACTTTATATATGTAGGATCCCTTGTGCACAGACCATGGCTGGGCAAAGGGATAGGTCTAAGGGTGACTATAAGTAGTAAATGGTAAAGGATATTACCTAGTACCACACTTGTGCAACAAGTGCTGCCAACAATAACTCTTAAAAGGTTAGTTATGGTGAAGAAATGAAGTGGGGGAAAGTTATGTAAGCTTAGGAAACAAACAGTAAAGTGAAAGGATGGAGTTCCTAAGCTAAAATAGGTTCAATGTGATTCGAAGCATTAGTACATTAAGTGCTGAAAAGATACACCAGAATGGACAAGAATTGAAGGAGATATGGCGACATGACAGGTGGCTGTGCAATGAACAGTAGCATGGGAAAGTGAGCAAAGTGTACCAATAGTGTACACTTTGTAAAGTAAGTAAGAAAAGGGAACAGTATAGAGAAAGAAACTCAAGATGAGAGGATTGTATGCTTGAGTGAGTCTTGGTATTGGAGCACAGAATAGGTATGAGGAGCAAGAGGGAGTCCATATGATCCTAAGTAAAGGGAAAATGAATGCATATAGGGGAAAACTGTAACACAAGATGAGCATTGGCAGCTGTTATGACGCTACCGCTCTCTAGGCGTGAGTCAAGATAGATAACCGTCAAAGAACTAGTAGCGAGCAATCAAGGAGATGCTCGAGGATTCAAGGAGACGAATACACCAAGAAAGCAGGTATATTGCGTAGAATTAGCTGAGGAGCTAAGTTCTATGCCGAGGAGTTTATATACATGGGAGACCATGCTACTAGAGGAGAGGATCCCAAAAGGGGAATGGCCTCATGGTATCCTGCAGGCATGGTAACGAGGAAGCCTCATGATGAGGCTATACATAGTGGAGATAGATGAAGGCAGTGTCGGTCCTAAGAATAGGAAGGAAGAAGGACTGACCGTCTGGTAAGAACAAGGTTAGGTTTACACAGGAAAACACTGGGGAGATCTGAGGAGATCAACCAGGAAAGGAAGAGGTGGTCCATAGGAGCGGGATATTCATCCACAATGTTGATAAAGAGAATAAAAATGAAACGGTAACCGCGGAGTGTAGGATAAGGGTTTAGGGAACAGAGCCAGACCATTGGTTTGTAACAGCAGCTCCGTTGGAGTTGCCCTTGTTGTCTGTGAATCCCACTTGCTCACTATCATGCTTGTGAGAGGATATATTTACTGTTAATAACTTAGTATTACACTTAGTAGACAGTACATACTTACCTGATTGCTTGGGGAGCTCATCCAGGTTTTCATCATCACTCAGAAAAATGGTTTTGCTAGCCTTTCTGGTCTTGAGTTTGGCCACAAGTGTGGATTCCGAGGCTGTATTTGTATGTTTGGGCTTTGTTGTAGTGCTCAATGTGGCTGCATTCTCATCTGTTGTAAGCTTCCAAGCAAGTTTTCACTGATGAACACCTACAACCTTTGGAATTGGAGGGGAGCATTCTGACAAATCAATGTAGATTAGTTGTTTGTGATCTCAAAATAAATTTACATACATTTTTTGGCCTGGGAATGAGATGTATCAGAAACCTCACTGTTTGATGGTGGTGGGATTGGATGATCATCACTCTCAGATTTGTGAAAGGAAATTTTTGAGCCATCTTTGAGGGTACCATCTGGATTGAGAGCACACTGAGTGCCAGGTGTGTTGTTTGACATGACAATGGCAGTAAGTTGGAGTTGAACAATATTACTGCAGTAACTTGTGAGTGAAAATAATAAGGTTTGGGTGGCTGTTTTGACTTGTATAGAATACTATATGTAACAAAATATAGTTTGCAAATTATATATATATTCTACAATATTTATTTTGGAAAAATACTTTTAGGCTCCACTTCTCAAGAATTTGCAGGTTCAAACCAGTTCTTCAATATGTGCCAGCCCCTGAACCTGAATCCAAATTGAATCTGAACCTTAAGTTTGGAGATTCAGATTCAAATCTTAGATTCTGAACTGAACTTTGGCAACCCTAGTTGTTATGATGCTACCACACTGTAGGTTCTGGACCAGAGGTGAAGCATTGAAAGAGACTAGTAGTGAGTTGTCTGAAGTAACTCAAAGACTTAGGAGTCTGGCTGTTATGCCAGAAAATATGTGGTATATTGCATAGAACTAGCTGGGGAGCAAGTTCTACAGCTCAGGGTTTATATAAGTTACAGGATTGCACACAGACCAAGCTATGTGTGGAGATAGGCTACTTAAGAAAGGGGAAGAGCCTCATGGAGACCTTCAGGCATACCATGAGGTGATGGGATCAAAGAGGGAGCACAGTTCAGAAAGGAAGAAAGGAACTAGTCTGGTGGAACATCAGAAAGGAGGCAGTAAAACTGCCAAGATGAAACAGGAAAGGAGGGCTGTGTTGATCTTAAGGGATCAACACAGGAATGGGATGATGGTCCAAGGTAATGGTATACTTGTCCATACGGTGGGGAATAATGGTCAATGCTTTAACATTGTAAAATAAAGAAAAAGGAGTAGACCAGACTGTTGGTTTGTAATAATAGCCCTGTTTTAAGGTGGGAAATACTGTATTCCCAACATACTTTCTTGAAGTCGCCACTGTAGGCATCACGGTTGGAGTCTGGGTTGTCCAGGAAAGGACAGCTGGGGGCCAGATGGCTGACTTGTTGACAAGAAGAACAACAATGGCGAGGACAGTTGTATTGTGGGTGTCCAGGAGCAGCTTTGTGACAGTAGGGGCAGTGGTAGAAGGGACAGTCGGGATGGTGGTGTCCTGCTGTTCCACAGTGGTAACAGTGGACAGTTTGACAAGCAGGAGGTTTAAATGGAAGGGTAAAGGGGTTTTGGAGAGATCCTGGAGGGAATGATTCAGTCAGGGAGTGGGAAGGTTTTACCACTTTCCAGGTGGACTTTATAGGGAGTATGGGCGTAGTTTGCTGTGGTTTTGAGAAGGGGATAGGATGGGAGTAGTAGTCATGTTTGGAAGGGGAAAGGGTTTTGAGGAGAGGATAGAGGATGACTTGGACATCATCTGGGTCAAGCTGGTCCACCACTGTTTCAAGACCTTCATGATAGAAGAGGTCAAGGGTCTGTTGATGAGCTTCCAAGATGCATTGGGCAAGTGCAGAGGTGTACATGGTGGGTTGCCCGACTGGGGCAAGGTTTTCTTGGACTTGGCAGAGGATGGTGTGGGTTCAGTATAATTGTCCTAGTAGGATGAGGGTTGGGTTGTGGTGATAAGTGGAAGAGGCATAAAAAAAATGAATGAGGGTGGAATTGTCAAGGATGGATACATAGAGCGTTTGTCATTGGGTAGGGGAAAGTGTTATGAAACCCCCTTTCTCCACACCATTTTCCCCTCTCCTCGCCTGCCTGGTGGCATGTGACTTTGAAATCATGTGACCCATCACATGCTTGTCAAGATCAGTGACCTCTGGCATGTGACCACACGTGACCCAGATGCATCGAGCATGCTATCTCTTGCTGATTGGAAACTGCCGTGTTTCCTGAATCATCAGACATGCCCGCTGCTGCATAGTGCACAGCCAAGTAGACCACTGATCTCAGTTGTTTGGCAGTGCTCGTCATCAGCACTGCCTCGTCTGCAGCTCTGCCAATGGGATCTGATTGAAGATCCCTGATAGACTAAAAGAGTGGACAATGGGACCCAGAGCTTCCTGATCAGAAAGCACAGCCCATAGAAGCAAGGGTATATATATGAGACCCGATTTATCCCCACTTCCCTAGTTTAGTCCACTTGTATCACAGACAGGATCTTCACTCCTTGAAGCTTCTCGCTGATATTAAGGCAACTCTATCAAACTTCTTTCATTTCTATCTTGCCAGGCTCAGTGTAAGCCTGCAAGCTAGTCTTGATCTCTGTAGTGGTTGGCATTTGTGCTTAGAACCCTGCAAGCATTGCTTTCACAACACTTGGACTAAACTATCATACACTACCCAGACTGTAGGGTTTATGCAGAACCTCCACCTCCTCCCCTTGCTTGCCACCCCTCCTCAGGTCCCCTCACAAGGTTTTATCCCCAGGTTTCAAGGTCTTGACTTAGACCCAGGTGTAGTTCCCTGTAAGGACCACTGGCTGGTCTTGCATTTGTTGCCTCCAATTTGTACTCCCACGAAGAAGCACCCGCACTTGCTCTGTGTTGTGAGCAGCCTTTCCTGATTCTTCCCACAGACATCACGGCCCGTGTTGAGAAGAGATCATCTCTAGATTGTTCCCACAGACATCTCAGTCTGTGTTGAGAAGATCCCTATATTTGGTGTTCCCATGAAGCCGCTCTTCATGTTGCAATCCCACCCTATTATCCATCCACAGAATTTGGTTCTGTGCTGACACTGACTCCTAGCCGAAACTCTAGCCCACTATCCATCCTGATATGTCTGGTGGCTCAGCAGGCACCTGTACCCCAGTTTCCTCAAGGCATGCCATCTCCAGCTCCAGCACATCCTCCTCACTCAATGTGTTACAGTTAAGTCCACCCCCACCTTATTTCCTTCTGACAACCCTTACTCACCTGTTCATACCCTCAGAAGGGAACTCCTCAACAAGTTGTGTAACCTCAGACACAAGGACCTCATGCCAGAGGACCTTTGGGACAAGTTCATGAACCTGGACTATGTCACGCTGGAGGAAGAGACTCCCCAGGGATTCCCCATGATTCCTTTTATGTAACATTTCCAATCCTTGTATTTCATACACAGACACAGCTCACTTTGGCATTTACCCTACTTATGTAATGCCTCATGTCCCCCTCACCCAGACAGATCTAGATCCTGATCAGATCTTGCCCAGTTAGGTGCTGCCCTTATATAGGTAGTAGGAGCCTCCCCTAAGCTACCTAGTTAGTATTTAAGTTCAGACCCCGCTGTACTTCTCTTCTCTTTAATCTTGATCTGCGCCATTCTCCATAACGGTTTTGATCACTGAGAAGACTGATCGCCTCTTCTCCTCTAAACTCTGCTTCTATCATCACATGTCTTGCGATCAGTCTTAGCCTGAGGTTAACACCCAGCGCCTAAGCCTTTGTCCTAGAAGGGTACTGTCCCCTAGGCATAGTACCACCTGTTGGGAGCCAGTGCACTCGTCCTTCCAGTGAAGAGCCACTTCATACACAGAGTGCTATGTGAACGGCTCTGCGTATACGCTAGGCTAGTGTAGGCGGTCCAGAGGGAGAAGGCTAGTACACTAGACCTCCACCAGTCACTACTCTAGAGCATCCGGTGCTGTTACCTTGAGATTTCCCATTCTCTCCTCGTGATACATGTTGAGGTCAGCCCCCTCAACACTCATTCTCCAAGCCAATAGGAGACTTCCCCAGCACACCACTGCAGTCGAGATTGTTATGGACTTGCATGACAAAAGATCAAGATTCTTTC
>JBBPNB010000547.1:0-15788 GCA_038090635.1 Rubroboletus satanas
GGTATCTGTGTATGTCGTCGGCGGAGATGAACTTGCGAGGGGAGGCGGGGGTGGACGGCTACGTCGAGGAGACCCATCGTTTGTAAGCCGAGCGTGTCCCACGAGACTGAGGGAGATACGAGACGGTTTCAATCCCGACAGAGGATGAACCCGAGCGTTCAAATGCGAGCCGGTGCTATCAGATACAATCTAGGAGGGTGCAGATGAGGATCTGCGAGAGAAAACCAAGGAGACGGTAGGTGACTTCTGGGTGGGTGATATTCGCCTCGTGCCTCATGCGATGAAGGAGGTCTACAAGAACGACGAAATAGATCTAGAGATTGGGTTGAAAACCGAAGGCGTACAAGGCGCGGATGACGATGAATGCCACGGCGTAACCCTCGCGTGCCATGAATGGTCGAAACGTGAGATGAAATCCAGACGACAGTCGACCGTCCTAATGACCGACCGTTGGTCTGCCCTGGGTGGCACACGAGCATCTCTCGGAAGGGGGTTCGAGGTGGAACGACATTCTCTGGACGTCTGTGACTTCGGGCCAGTAAGTTGTAGCACGGAAGAGCATCTTGTAACTAACATCGTTGGGCATCAGCTCGTCATACCGCTTTTCCAAGAGAACGGGGTAGAGCGCAAACGTTTCCTGACACTGTTGCTGAACGAAATTGACGCGGATAGGGCGCTGATAATGTCCAAATATGGGGTGCACGCCTTGCGTGTCACACATGGCCTCTTGAAAAACCTGGTGCCGTCTGGATACTCGCTAAGATACGGACATGAATGCATGGGCAAGGTCGTCTACGAGTGTACCACCGTAGTAAGATCCCATATTTTGTACCCCCCCGCGAGCAACAGGGCTGGCACAAACCCTCCTCCACGAACACTGGACAGTGTCTTCAACGGGCCCCGCTAAACATGCCTCCCCCTGCAAAACCCACCTCATGGCCTTACTCGACGTGATACCGGGCTCCTTCTCCAATATTGTACAATACAACGTGCTCCCCAACATGACCGCCGTCGCCTCTGGCGTCGATATCATCGACGTCGGCCGCTACTCCATTCGACCCGGTTCCGATTTTGGCTCGACAGAGAAAGAAATCCGCCACGTCGTCCCCGATTCCCCGTCGCACAAGCCACCCATCCCTATGCAGGCGGCGCGGTCCTCTCCGTCCTCCTCTCCGTCAACACCTTCCGCTGGGACTCGGACGTCGTCTAACAAGCCATCGGCGCGGCTGCCAACTGCATAAACGCCGTGCAACCTTTAGAGAGACTTACATGGCAGCGTAAGCCTTGACATCCCAAAAACTAGTTTGGAAAAGACGGCAAGTAATTCTCGCTCAAGTCTTGTGCCAGTGGTAATCACAGCATTGAAGCCGTAGTAATCATTGTCTTCGTTTTCCACGTCATAACCGCTCGATGTTTGCAAGTAGTGGAAGTATGAGGGATTAACATCGCTTTCAAGAATCCAGGTCGTAAGGTCGTACACATAGTTGAAGATATGGAAGTAGTCTTCTCCGGGAGTCTGGGTTGATCTTTGGGGTCCACTGGAGTCTGGAAGTCATGACTAGCGCGACCGAATTAGTTGGTGCACGCACGTCCCTCTATTTCATGGTCACTCACCTAGCAGTCGCAGGCCCGACGCTAGCGATGGTTGGTTGATAATTGTCGCTGCGACTCTAGTACTAGCGGCAACTCTGGGGAACCAATAAAAAATGACCACCATTTCAACTAAGTTGCCCTAGTTAGTACATATCTATAGGCACTCCCAAGAATCGTCCTCGGTACGACTCAGAGCGAGTCGAGAGCAACCTGGCATGTTCAGAGGATCTTTCTCGTCGACGAAACCCTGAGCAACCTCAGAATACGTCCTCTTGAAACTCGATGCATCGAGTTTTTCCCAATCGTCCAACTTCCAAAAATCCCCAAGATCCGGTTCTTCCTCCGAAATGGGCACTACCTTAGGAACGCTTATAACTTCGAAATCGTCAATGCCGGACCTCGCTGCAATTTGAATGTGCATTGAGAAGTGCTACCATGTATTGGGTTGTTGGTCGTACCTTTGCTGTGTCTCTCCGTCATCTGACATCGTGCGACGTCGAGGAGGGACAGAGTTGCATTTGTTCTTCCTGGCCGTGTTGGACAATGTGCGTCTTCCTGGAGCTGTTCCTGATACTCGCAGGTACATTCCTCCTCGTCTGAGTCGGGTACGACCGATCTTTTACTGAACAAGATCTGCGTCCCATCCCAATCCCATCCGGGATCATGTGTCAGAAGAGGTCTGTCCAGTCGCCTCCGCCTCGACTTTCCCGACTACAAGCGTCCATGTGAGTGTTTGCCCTCAAATTTGTAGTAGACACTTGCCCGTGACCTCTCCCACATTATCCTTTCAACTTGAGCACCCCAAGGCACTGCAGCATGACTTCTCCTTAGCGTTGCCATACCTCTTGAACGGAAAAGGCGGTTGAACTTTTTTTGACTGCTTAACATGCTTACTCTTTGCTACATTTTATAAGAAGGCTGAGAGACCAGGCCGAGTCAACCCAGTTCGGAGGAGGTCATGGTGATGCAATATGACCTAGGATGAGTCGTCTATTGGCTCCGCCCCGGGGCCGATGAGATGATTGATGGGAACCGACGTGTGCACCGCACACCGAAGTGGGCAGAAGTTTGGAAACCATGGGCCCTGATCTCGACTCAGGAGGGGTAGCATGATGCTTGCTGCTCGAGAAGAGTCATTCGACTGAGACACTGATGGTGGAATGGCAAGAACTTGTGTCTCGTGGGAATGCGTGATTTCGTCGACACCCCTTCGACCCACGTATGCTCTCCTTCGCGAATACCCTTTTGCGGCTCCTTGTTGAGCCTCTTGTGGATATTTTGCCCGTGCCCCCTCACGAAATAGACGGCAGTCATGGCTTCCTCAGGCAGCATCGTATAAGCAGAATTGGATCCCTGACATTCTCCACAGCTATGCTTTTCTGCACCTACGCGTGGATGATCGTTGGCTCAGTCAGGGAATAAGCAAACATATGGGCACCGAGCGACGTCCCGCCTTCTCTCCTTTCATCCCCCAGCTGGATCTGGTATACCATGACAGTATTGGCGCGGGCCTCGCGTATGAATGCGTGTTTACCATCCTGTTCGTCCCTCTCCTCCCCACCCTCTTCCCATATCTTTTTCCGCCATCGTCTCCCATCGCTAACACACCCACCCTCGTCTCCTCGGGCCTCTGCAATCTCGGCCGCAGTTACCGCACATCACCTATGCCCCCTTCCCCGGTGCCCCCACCTTTCGTACGTCTATGCCTTCATCACTGCCACACACGTTGATATAGTTATATTCCACCGTTCATCGACCTCGCCTCCCATCCGAGCAACGTAGAGATGGCTGGGGGGTGGCGAGGACAATATTAATGTCAACGTCGCTCGAGTTGACGATCAAAGTCAGTTGTCGTCTTGGATCCATGGAGGCAATTCGAACCCACTCCACCCACCGACGACCTCCGCGTGGTGGTGATGGATGTCGCCATCTTCACGGCCTATCGATTCCGGGGCTGCCGCCTGGAGCATAAGAGGTCAAGTTGGAGACGCGTACTGGGTTAGTGGCATCACTCTTTGCATTACTCCAGAGGCCCCTATGACAGTGGAACGATTCGAGGAACATGTTTCGAAGATTTCGGGCACGTGAGGTGTGTCCTCGAAGCAAACAATCAACGGATTTTTCTCTCGCGGGAGGAACCGAAATTGATTGAAGGAACTTGTGGTTGTACCCGTGCACATGTCGCGGTTTCAAGTTGAAGGCAGAGATCCCTACTACACAAGGACGCGTTAACCGGAAATCAACACTACATGAAATGTCAATAGAAGAGATTTGTAGAACACACAAGACATCATCCGCGACAGGTGGGGGGAGGCCCCCTATGCCCCGCATGGTTGAGATCGAAAAAGTGCTTTGTGTGAGGGATGGATGCTCGAGGGTTCGTACTGTCTAGCTTTGGAGTTCCTGCGGCACCTTCAAGTTGCGCACTTCGAGTGGAGTTCGTCACAAAACAAGGGATAGAAAACAGAGGGGGTTCAGCATGTCCTTTCCGTGATAGGATCCAGACTCTACGTTAAGTTAGGAATTGAGCCTCCCTAGGGATCAATAGGGCCCATTTGTATGAAGAAGGGATGTGGACTTTGATACCACAGGCCCTTTGAAAGAAATGATTTATTCATCACATGGACTTCTGAATGGTCGACTCGATGCTGGTAAGCGGAACTGCAAAAGTGAGTAAATGAGTATGGAGTGTCCTCGTGTCCGAGCGAATTACACATTAAAGCAAGGCAGAACGGCAGCGTCGCGAATGTGCTCCAGTACATTGTATGCGAAGGAAAACAACACTGGTAAAATATAACATCATCTAAAAGTGAATGGGCTTTCCATATGCCGACATGGCAGCCTCCTTGAATGCCTCGCTGAGTGTGGGCTAGAGAATAGGAAACGTCAACGCATCGCATGTGACAAACGAAGTAAAAACATACGTGAGCGTGCGTTGTACGAGCGATATCCTCCGAGCTTGCGCCGTACTCCAAAGCAAGGACGGCTTCCGAGATCATCTCACCAGCATTGGGGCCTCGAGTCTGGTTGAATACTCTTATTGGTGGAACATGGCAGAGAAAACTCACCGATGATGTGGACACCGAGAATTCTGTCGGTCTCCTTCTCAGAAAGGAATTTGACGAAGCCCTCAGAGTCAAGGTTCGTCTTGGCTCGGGAGTTAGCAGCAAAGGGGAATTTTCCAACGTTGTATTGAACACCAGCGGCCTTGAGGTCTTGCTCGCTTTGTCCTACCCAGGCGACTTCGGGGTGGGTGTAGACAACAGAAGGGATGCCGTTGTAGTTGACGTGACCGTGACCAGATTTCAGGTATTCAACAGCGGCGATACCCTCCTCCTCAGCCTTGTGGGCAAGCATAGGACCAAATGTCACGTCACCGATACACTTGATGTTCTTGACTGAAGTGTTGAACTGGGCATCGATGACAATGCGACCCTTGTTGTCCTTCTCAACACCAATAGCCTCAAGGTTAAGGCCTTCGGTGTATGGACGACGGCCAACGGAGACCAAAACAACATCCGCTTCCAGCTAAGGTAGGCAACGTTACTCTCTCCACACACAAATATCTGTTCATGACTTACAGTCTCCTCCTTGTCGCCCTTGGCAGATTGTGTCTTGACGAGGACTTTTCCGTCGACCTTGTCGGCGGACATGACCTTGGTGTTCAGCTTGAACTTGATGCCTTGCTTCGCCAGAATCTTCTGGAATTGCTTCCTGTAACGACTTATCAGACGTTGCCAAGCACGGCATCCATGCTACACTCACGCGACCTCCTCGTCAATGCCAACACCACCGATGCCGCCAAGGAATTCAACAACAGTAACCTCAGCGCCAAGTCGACTCCAAACACTGCCCATCTCCAAACCAATGATACCACCGCCGATGACGACCATCTTATTTGGCACCTCTTGGAGCTCAAGTGCACCCGTCGAGCTGACGATCTGCTTCTCATCTATTTCGATGGCGCCTCCCGGGAATGGCGTGACCTCGGAGCCGGTAGCAATAATGACATTCTTTGTCTCGATCTCTGTCTCACCGCCCTCGAGAAGTTGTACGGCGATACGTGTTGGGGAAACGAAAGAACCGGCACCCTTGATGTAGTCTACCTTGTTTTGCTTGAAGAGCATCTCGACACCCTTTGTAAGCCCGACGACCGATTGATCCTTGGCCTTCAACATCTGACGCAAGTTGAGTGAAACGCCAGAGACTATACTCGGTGAATGGATGGTTCATAATGTGATGAGGGTAAACATTGCGTACCATCTATACCACGCTTTTCAAGGTCATGCTGTGTTTGGTGGTAAATATGTGAGTTGTTGAGCATGGCCTTGGACGGTATGCATCCGACGTTCAAACATGTTCCACCAAGCGAACCACGTTTCTCGATACAAGCAGTCTGGAACTCGTGAGTAGGGGCGTGCGAATGACAGACATGATCCGGATACCTTGAGACCGAGTTGTGCGGCCTTGATAGCTGCAACATAACCACCAGGGCCTACAGCAGTGGTCAAGACACGTCATCGACGTGAGTCTCTTGGCTTACCTCCGCCAATAACGACAGCGTCATACGGTCCGGAGGGTGTCGCGAGTCCACGGTGAGCCTGCAATGCTCCGAGTTGAACGGTAGCATACCGCAACCGCCGTGCGACGTGCTACAAGAATGTGAGACATGGAGATGGACTCGACATCGTGCAAGACGTACTCTTTGCACCTGCAGCATGTTTTTGCAAGTATGACAAGGAGGAAACCGCAATTTGCTGGGCCGGGCAGAAACGGTCACATAATACGTGTGACAATGGTCACGTGAGCATAGAGTGTGACACGGCCCGCATTCCGGCTGTATAGATCTTCGGAAAGCACCTTCGAGTTCACCATCAGATAGTCGTCAAGTTGTGCTGGTGTGTCCCTCACGCCACTGCTCGGGTGCCTGTCGTTGCACCGACAAGTCGACCATTCCCATGTCGATCAAGATACCTTTGCCACCATCAGAGATGGTTGGCAACCGTTCCTCGCAACTCTTTGAGCAGTCGAGGGAAGCCACTGAATTCGATGTCACTGACTCGGCAATGGGTGGCAAGCAGGTGAGCACATAGCACAATGTAGTGATGAGGGGTGGTAACGTATTTATCTCAAGTAGTCTGAGACTGGGCAGGATATGATGCGCATCAAATTCTGCACCGGTCCTGCCAGAGGGAACAGCCCCTACCACCCGTAAACTCACAGGCACCAGGACGACGTTTGGGAGACCCGTATTTAAAGCAGTCCCGTTTAAAGTAAGCCACTGTGCTCCCTTGCTCTCGTCTCTCGTCTTCTGGTAAGACTTTTAGTTCGTCATGACGTTTTTGGCATCCGGTTCGTTCCATTCGCTTTCTTCGACATCCCTGGATTCCGTCTGGAGCGGTTCTTCTACCAGCGCACGCACGGAGAACTTTCTACATATCACGGGCGAAGTGGTACGTTCTATGATGCTCGCTGGCGCACCCTTCTCTCACCACCCAAAAGACGAATCCAGTACTTCTTGGTATGGGCGTGCTTCCGCTCTCTTGGACCACTCGTCTTAGTCCGTTCTTTTTTTTTTTTTTATAGAAAATTTCATCGTAGAACATCCGATGGTGCATTCCGCAATCATGTTTGGACACGGAAGATACAACAGTGGCGTTCTTATCGAGCTGGAGGATCGTTACAAGATTGATACAAGTGATGCAAAGCAAGTGGAAGAAACGAGAAACAAGCTTCAGTAAATCCAACTTTTACCTTTCGAGGGGCTCAGTCTCACAGACGCGTCAAGGCCTGTCTTCGAACGCATGAACATGTTTGCACCCCAACACGCCCGGGTCCAGAAAGAGGTTTGAACTGTGTTCCTGAGAAACATTTCAAAATACCGATCAGAATTCCCTCAGATGATCCTCTTTGCGGCACCCACAAAGCCCTTCATCTATATCCCCCTCAGCCATGCCCGAGCAAACAGACGAGACACCCTAGCCGAATACAGTGACGAAATTAATGCACTTTACAAGACCATAACTCGAGCTGCACACATGGCATTGAAACCACCCAAGGTCTGGAGTCCCGAGAAGTCCTTGATTTATGTGCGGGGCATCATAGTTGCTGTATTGGGCAAGAAGCTCAACGACGGCGCTGACCTCTTCGACCATGGAACAGATAGGTAAGCGCTATCCAAACAGTTCAACAAATCCCTCCAGAACCTTTACTTTCTCTCCGCAGCCTACAAGCAACGCGCATCCGGATAATACTCTTCCACGCTCTCCAAAGCTCTGCGAAGATCGACACCCGAAAATTCTCGGGTAACATTGTTTACCAATATCGCACCATCGCTGGCCTCGCCACGTTCGCATCTCGTACCGCACTCGCGTGTTTCCGTCATAGAACTGAGTCGAGTCTAGCGCGGTGCCTCGAAATGAAGAAGATGGCCGAGTCCTACAGTCTTAATTTTCCAGAACACCAGCCCTCGATGCCCCCACCTTACGATGACGTCATCTTGATCACCGGTACGACGGGCCTACTTGGCTCAAATTTACTAGCACAACTCTTGCAGAGTCCGAGAGTCGCAACAGTTTATGCTCTCAATCGCAAAAAAAGCAGACCGGGTTCTGTGGTGGACAGACAAGCAGCATTACTACAAGCATCTGGGTTGGATCCAGCCCTGGCTCGTCATCCAAAGTTGATTTTTCTCGAGGCGGACGCGCGCCGAAGCCATCTCGGTTTATCCCAAGAACTGTACGCACAGGTACTTTGAGAAAATGTCGGAATGCGAGTCTTGGTGGACTGACGGCGTGTTTACAGCTTCTCTCCTCCGTGACCCATATCGTGCATCACTCATGGCTATCTACACACGACGATAACCTACCCCTCAGCATCTTTGACGGCAGTTTTCGCATGCTCCGCAACCTTGTTGATTTCGCCCTCTCGAGCCCCCTTCCCGTCCCACCTCGCCTCTTGTTCATAAGCTCCACAGACACCATCCGAGGTACACCCGAGAGCGCCCTCACATCCACCTCTGAAAGGGAGGGAGCAGGCGGCCCAGTTGTCCCTGAGGGTCCAATCAGCGCATGCGATGCAGCCGGTGGCGTGTATGGCGAGTCAAAATGGGTAGGCGAACAGATCCTCGCAGCCGCCGCGTCCGAGACCCCTCTCCGGCCTATCATAGTCCGGATAGGCCCACTATGCAGCGCAGCGAACGGGCGCTGGCGAGAAGAAGCCCACCTCCCCATGATCGTGCACCTCGGCATGGCATTAGGGGCGCTTCCCAAAATCGACGAGGTAGGTTAGGGTCGTCCTCGATGGCACGTCATCGTCATCTTCATTTTCGCTGATCGCTACATACTGTCAACGTAGGTCGTGCGTTGGATACCGGTTCACATCGCAGCCCAGGCCGTGGCAGAGATGCGCAATTCACTGTCGACCCATCTCCACGTCACACATCCACACCCTGTCTCCTCCCTCACCCTCCTCCGCTTCATCAGCGGTGAACTCCGCCTACCTCTCATCTCCCTCTCCCAATGGACCGCCAAACTCGAGGAAAAATTCCACGCGGCACTTGTCCCTTCCTCGTACGCGAAACTCGACGACCCCGCGCTGACGCTCCTGCGACACGTTCAGCACGCAAGGGATCCCACGGCCATCGACGCGCCCGCGCGGATCTTCAGACACGTCCGGATCGCTTCCGATGATGCTTGGTTCGCATCGCCGACGTTGCACGGCGGCGTGAACGCCCTAGGGATTGCGGACGTCAGACTCTGGCTTCAACACTGGCGGGAGGTGGGCATGATCCCACCCTCGTCATAGTCTCGTATTGCTATATACATAAGTTATTGGGATTTTGATACTCGGACCCGCTGGTTATTTCGAGTGGTACGGACTTGTTACCGGGCGCAGTCGGCGTTTTTTTCGCGGTCGTGTTATCGTATGTTTTTTCGCTAATGTAGTCCTAATTTACCCTTGCTCTTTTTCCTACTGTGCGCGAGATGTGTTTTGAAACCTTTTGATGATCCTGCATCGATGTCACGTTCGTTTTGTTCCCTCCCCCGGCCCCGTCTCAAGCTTCGCATCACCGTCCGAATCATCGTCGCCGTGGCGCGTGCCGATAGACCCAACTTGGTAAGCCGTTTTTCGTAGTCCAAAGTACCACAGGCAGCAATCGGGATCTCCGAACCGTGCACAAGTACTGGCTCCGTCTCCCACCTCGGGAAGAAAAAAAAAAAAAAAAAGTCACTCCAAGCGCACGGAAAAAGACATCAAATGACAGGAACACATCAAGACAATCCCAAATCCTCTATACATCTACAAAAAAAAAAAAAAAATACGACAATCACCAGCCAGTCAACCAAACGCTCTACAATGATCCAAATCATGGATACAATACCCCGTCCTCACAACGCCATCGTAATCCCCATCAACACCGGCCAAATCACAAACACGAACCGAAACTTGAGCTTCTCCACGTCCACGCCCTTCCGCCCTGCATTCACAGGGCGTTGCCCCTGTCCCGGTACCCCACTCCCCGGTGTCGTTCCTGACGGCAGCGGGACCCCCGAAGACGTCGTCGATGGACCGCTTGAAAACGCCGTCGTGCTCCTCGTAGTCGTGGTCCAAGACGAGGACCCCGCGGTCGTAGGCATCGTCGTAAACCCAGTCCCAGTCCCGGTCCCGGTCCCACTCTGCGTCGCCAATGCTACACCACCGCTCCCCGCACCCATACCCGTCGTCGTCGTCGTCGTCGTATTCGCAGGTATAATCACGAAATCAGCCGAATAAATCACCACACCGACCGGCTTGCTCGTCGTAAACCGGATCGTGCTGAGCCGTCGAGAGAGAACGCAAAAAGTGCATCGATCGTCAGCGCCACATTTCAAAATCACCCAGACTTGGTCAGCAAATCTCGCATCTCGAAATCGAGATGCGCATCTCTCGCGTTCATTGGGTGCCGCGATGGCGCGATGCGGTCCAACACCACCATCCTGCCCGCTTCGTCTTCCCCGGTCACGGCGCCCGTCTGGATCTCGATTCCTCCGAGGAGGTTCCACCACCCCCACCACCCACGAACAACTCGGACATCAACCACAAGGTTCCAAGGCTCAAAGTGCCAAACGTGAAAGGCAAAGGATCCAAAACGAGAGACCTACTACTTGGTCCCTTCTTTCAACACCGACCCTGGTACCGTCACCTGATGCGTCTTCGTCGTCGGATCCACACCCGAAGCGAGTTGAACGAGGTACGTCTGATCGCGATCGCGATTCACCATCATCGATTATCACATCAGCATCGGGCACCGACATCATCAGCTTCATCGAGGAGAGAGAGAGAGAGACGGGACAACAAGACGCTTACGTCCGTATCGCGCCACAGCGACATGTCGACCGCACCCATCTTGTTCAGTTGCGGATACTTCCAATCCTCGGTCCAGCTCACCAACATTGGTTGATCCGCCGACCATACCGTCGCTTGGATCGGTTGTGTCGGGTAGATCGAGGCGGAGACGAGTGGGAGGCAGGCTCCGGCAAGGAAAACGTACGGGTGAAACATGGCGTGGACTCGTTCTCTTGGTCGCGTTGGTTTTATCTTCTTCTTTGACGGAATGGAAAGCCCAAGGGAGAGACAATACAGACCCGCTGCAGGGATGAAAGCGAAATAGAGAGTGAGCGAGACGAATTCTATGATGAAAAGGACGAGCGTCGATAATCAAACTCGGGGAATCCACGACGCGACGAGTCACGTGCATAGAAAATCAACCATCACATTGCAAGTCGTTCTAACGTACTTATCATCATCTGAATCTAGCTAAACTAAGGGATGGAGACACTAAACGAAAGAAAATACAAGTGGATATGTAAGCTACACCCCTTTCTCCTCCAGATTACGACCAGATTAGAGCGAAAAGGAAAGAAAACTGCCAAAGAACATAACGTTGCGACATTCGTAAAAAAAAAAAAGAAAGAAAGCAACTTGGGTTGCCCAAGTTCCAAATCATCAACGGCGAGCGAGTCCAGAAATGCCGAATCGTCCTTGACATTTCACATCAGTCGTTCCTTGACTTGTACAGCTCGGAGCCATAGTTCACCGGGACGGCTAGTTCCGTCCTCTCGTCAGTCCAGTATCGCATACACCATCAAACACGACACGCACCTCTTTTCGCGCAAGATCCGCCATACCCGCCTGTTATCTCTCTCCTTTTCGTTCCGCATCTTGGTGGCAAACGTCTCCGCTCTGGGTGGGAACACGCCAGGCCCGCAGCGCGCTTGAAGATCGGCAAGACCTTCGTTCGTCCCTTCTGACTCGAGGACCACAGTACCGTACCAGCCGGGATCGATGTAGAATCCCTCGACGTTGGGAATAGGAACACGGAGCGCGCGCGAATGGGAGTGCGTCTGTATTTGGGAAGACGGGACAGGGGGACGAATAGTAAACGTGGAACGGTGTACCCAACGAACGACGTCATGCAACACGCCGTGCGGGCTGTGGTAATGCGTAATGCATGAGCATAGACCCAACGAGAGTCGGAGCAATACGTACGTTTCCGTTCGCGCTCGATCTTGCAACAATTGTAGGTTGGTCGCAATCTCGCGTCCCCATGGACTTACGTCAATGTAGATGATAGGATTACAATGGGGATTGTGCGTCGCAGAACTCCCAATGCGAATGACGCGATGGAAGTACGAAGGAGAGAACGCCAGGCTGTGGAAGTATGGCGACAGTTCACCGATACGGGAGTATCTGTAATCCAGATCCTGCAAAGGCCGTGGGTCAGAAGCTGCTCTACAACACGAATCCAAGGGGAGGCATACCACAAGATAGCGCCCATCCCACACCAGCCGACCAAGATTTCCTTCGTCCCCGACAGCAACGTCCCAAACGATGTCGCCCACTCGGAGAAGCTTGAGAATACCCGAACGTTTCAATTCAGCTTCGCATTCCACAACACCCCCATCAGATAACCACTCTCCGTCCGGTGAAGGTACAAAGACCCTCAAAACCGGCGCGCGCCCGGGTCGGAAGAGGGGTGAGCTGAATTTCGACGGGTAACCCGGGCTTCGATCGTTCTTCCCATGGGAATGAGAAGACGTCGGGGACGCTGCCCGGCTTGACACGCTGGGTTGACGCGTGCCTGGACGCGACGCGCTCGTGGCCTGGCTCGATTCGGCCGACCGCAGCGTCTTGAGGTACCTGTCCTCGGACTCAGCCTGGGCACGGAGACGGAGAACTAGTCGCGTGTAAGCCCGCGTGGTGTTTGCCAAGGCAAGTATGTCTGGCGTATCAGAAGTCGTCGGAGCATCCCGGTTCACCGTTTGCAAGTACGCAACGGAAAGCCGAGCATACTGATGTACTGGCATCGCTACGCCTCGTAGATAGTTGTGGAGATCCTACAAAACATGTCAGTAGGTGTAAAACGTAGAGGTGGTGGTGTTGAACTTGCCTTCAACGATAACGAAAACGGCTCTGCCCATTCATAGTTCCATTTCGAATACCCAACCGTAGTCAGATATCGTTCCAGGACAAATTCACGGAAAATTCTGCTCTGGAACAATTCCCGGACTTGCTTGCTCGCGCTGTAGAGTGCAAGCCACTCGGAATAGGACAAGTACGACAGAAGCACTGGCAAGAGGTTCACGTCCGACATGAATGCTATGATCGGGAAATACGTCGGAGGGGGGGTCGGTTCACGAGGTTGCTCTTCCACCGGTTCGCTCTCCATAGCGAGTTGCTTTGCAATTATCTCTGAGACAGTTGGCGGTGGGGCTTTTTCCAACCATTGACCCCGGCGTTGCTGACGTGCAGCCTTGTAATCGTCGGGAGTGACCGGTGTGGGTGGGGTTTGTTCTGGAATAGAAAGCGGGGGTGTGCCAGTTGTCACGAGAACGTCGTCGAGAGAGAGTCCCTTTGGAACCGGAGGCGGAGGGGTGCTTGGCACCTTGGTGTGTCCATCCTCGCTCGAGAAACCGTTCTCCTTACCCATAGAGGAAGATGGCGTCCCGTTGATGGAGGACGAACGGGTCCTTGGCTTGAGCATTTTCACACCTTCCACTCTCGCAAAGGGATCATCATCCAGGAGTAA
Source organism: Rubroboletus satanas (assembly GCA_038090635.1). Classification (NCBI taxonomy): domain Eukaryota; kingdom Fungi; phylum Basidiomycota; class Agaricomycetes; order Boletales; family Boletaceae; genus Rubroboletus; species Rubroboletus satanas. The sequence continues at coordinate 13,664 of JBBPNB010000547.1, forward strand.
GGGGTTGCCCAGTTCAGGGGGGACCGTGTGGGACGGAGGCGGGCTCGGTTTTTGAGGGGTGGAAGGACGTGCCTTGGTCAAGACACGAGGGCGAGAGTGATCAGAACCCGCATCGCCCCTGGTGATACCTGATGGCGTGCGCTCTACCGCCACACGCACCAAGCTACTCCTGCTCGACATGCGAGCCAGAGGTGGGAGCTCGGTTGGATGAAGGGCTGGACTGGCACCACCTGGACCCTCTGGCGAACGTGCCCCGACCTGAGAGGCACCCCGGAATACGGAAGAGGTGGAGCCGTTGCGCCGTTGGGGCGGAGAGGCCTCAAGAGGTGCGTAGTCAACGGGGGGAGAAGGATAGGGATTCTGGACATGGATGTTCCCGTTCACATGCGTCTTACTGACCAGAGCGCTGGGTTGTGGCGTGGCCGACGTGGTAGCAAAGATCAGCGGTCCTTTGCGCAATGGACCGGCCGACTCTGCGTTTCCTGAGCGAAGCATGTCAAATAGCATGGGAGGTCGTGCGTGGGAATCTGCGTTTCCTGCGTGTGATGGCTGTCGCGCGGGTGGTCGGACGCGCTCGAGGTAAGTGGGGGGAGGGGCAGGGGTAACGTTGGGGGATGTGAATGGACGTAAAGTGTGCAAAGTGGCAGGCGACGGGTTGTGGTCGATAAATGAAGCGCGTACGACAGATGGGCCATTGGATGCGAAAGGCTGCCGATTTATAGCGGGTTAGCTTGAAAAATATCATGTAACAGACGAGATCAAATGATTACGGACAGGATGTGAGCCGGGATCTAAACGCCTCCCTGGGTCTGTGTTGACGTCAATTACCTAATACAAATGAAGGTCAATGGGATTCGAAGCAAAGAGAGACAAACAAGAGCGCGCAGATAGACGTCAACGGATCGTTGCTCGTATGCGACACTCGGGCAGTGCATAGAGCGCCGGCAAGATTATGACCGAGTACCGCTATCGCACTACCGACGCCGGTCGCAGTGAACCCGAAGATGGTTTTATGAAAGGTCCGAAATACCAAATTTAACTGCAACAGGGGAAGCGGACTCACCTCCGTAGGACGAGGGACTGAGCTAGCTGACGTAGAACTGCCATGTGAACCATTGGTTCTCCGGGTGGCATCGGTGTGGTGACTAGTAGAAGAAAGGCTGGAACTCGATCGAGGCTTCTGTGGCGATGCGTGATGGTAGGACGAGGGAGGATGTTGGATGGCCATTTGGGTGTCTTGCAAAGGAAGAGCGGGAGAAGCGTGATGCCGTATGGGTGGGGGATATGAACGAACTTGATTGACGACTGAGGTCACATTGGCTGCAGATAGGGATTCTTCGAAGTCGAAGCTGGATGCAGGGGCCATTTGTCCGCGAACCACGGCGGGAGGACTGGAGGGGCGGGTGAACGACGAAGAAGAGGGCCTTGGTTTTTGTGTGGGAGATTGGTTGCCAAGGGCGTCGCTTTTCGGATGACCAGGTTGCGGGGCAGCTTGGGCCTGTCTAGTAGACATCTTTCGTGGTGCCGTGGCAACCGGGCTCGGACGAGGGATTTCACAGGTGTTCGGTGCATCAACAGAAGCGTTGCCGGCTAGATGGACATATAGAAGTCAGATGGTAACCTATGATGTGGTAGAATGAACGGACCCGGCAGTCGAGCGGATTGACGCGTTGGAGGAGCGGACGGAGGCATATGAAGGGGGATGGTCTCGCGCGCAGGCTGTGGCGGCGCAGGCTTCTTCGATTCGGTTACGTTGGGGCGGGAAAGGCTATCTAAGCGAGGTGGGCTAGGGGCGCCGGCATATGCCTTCCATGGGTCCCAGACATCGTCGAGAGCAACATATTCAGGAGCAGGGATGGGGAGGGCAACGACGGGTGGGGACGCGGCGGGAGGGAGGGAGGGAGGTGCACGTGGGTTCGGGTCGGGATCTGCGAGGGACAATTCGAGGAGGAGCGGGGGGAGGGAAGGAGCATCGTCAGAGCACCTTTCGGTGGTGAAGATGAAAGACGGGGAATTGTTTGTATCGCGGAGGGTGACCTTTCTGGAGAGACTTGTAGCTTTCTTGCGCAGGAAACCGGCCATTGCGAGCTACAGGGGTGGGGGGGGGAAAAGGAGGGAGGGAGGG
>JBBPNB010000548.1:0-15781 GCA_038090635.1 Rubroboletus satanas
TCGCGTTCTACGGTGTTAACACGCCATAGTCATGTTTGCTTTGATGAATGTGCATTGTTAGTTAAGTATGTGATCTGGGACGAACCTGTCGTGTTTGTCAAGGTAGGCGTTGAACAATTGAACACGGGAATCCAGTACGCAGTACTTTTTAGATAAAGAGGATCTAGATCGTTCGCTCCAGCTTTAGAAAGATCAATGTGCCTACAGTAAATGAATCCCCTGAAGGTATGCAGGGACGGTTTCGCCAACTGACGTACGTGGGATGTACCTTCCCACTCGACTCCAACCCACATTAAAACCGTGCCAGGCGAGAATGACAAGACGCCCGTCTACTCTCTTCCTGGAAGATGGTGGCATCCATTCAACAAGTGTGGATCTCATTACCTCCTCCGAGTCGGTGCGCAACAGCGTCATGTCCAACGAAAGCGAGTAGTCGTTCCATCCAGTTCAAATTGTCCGTATGGGTGAGTGGGAGGTGGGGGTACGCTCTTTGACACAGTGGTGGTGGGCGTCGCTGTCCACATGGCATCACCTTGGCGCTCGTTTGCCCTACAATGTCGCAGACCAACGAGATGCAGCGAGGTACCACAGGGCACGCGTGGCACCACGGCACCTCCAGAGGCGGTGCACATGCTGGACATGGCGCCACGTTCATTTGTATTCGAGAAGATCCATATGCACGAGGGGAGAGTGCATAACAGTGGGTGGACCATGAGAGGTTGGATGTTCTACTGCGTATCGCACTGATACCGTATATCAAGCAGACGACGGGTAGGTCACTCTTTTTTTTTTGTTCTAGGCGGCCGCAGCACTGCGAAAGTTTAGATGGTGATCATGTGTACGATGCAGGTCGTGTGACACGAAATTTCGGATCTTCGCGGGACTATGTATGCTGGTGATGAATCAGTACACAATGGCGCTGGTCGTTTACATGAATGTGCACATGGCTCACTCGGTTTGGGGTTAGTATGACCGGGTCAAAGCGAGCGCTGTCGTGGAGTCGAGGAGCGGCGTTGTCACACGGGTCTGATTAGACCATAAAAGACGCACTGAAGGGACGTGCTGTTGAATAAATACCGGCAAACACCCCTCAGAGGCCCTACTCGCCTCCCTCCAAATGCCCTCGACTGAGCCAGCGAAATCAGCGGATGTTGTCCACCCAGGCATACTCTCGCGCGCCCGGACATTCTTTGCTGTCTTGGGTGGTGTCTACGTCCTCGTTGTACTTCTCCTGATGGTTCCATTCATTCAGTCCCAGTGAGCAGGATCGACAGTTTTGCCCTGGATCAGCTAGATAGCTCACGCTGGAGTCGCGGTCGAAAGCGTCATCTACATGAACGCATTGAAATTGCCACGGAACACACGCTTCGATGCACCCGAACGATATGGTTTGGCGCGTATGTCATTGATCTCGATTCGGACGGTGGCCTGCTGACTCGACGGGGGCGCAGCCGGAAAGACCTTCAACTTGAAGATCACCACCCCGGATAACCACACCATCGGCGCCTGGTTCGTTCTTTCCGATGACCACTATCGCTCGTTACCGTTCCCCCCGTCGCCCTCCGCTGCACAGGCCCATTTTTCGGAAGCACTTCGATCGCGCCCCACCGTGATGTTCTTCCACGGCAACGCTGGTACCCGTGCACTTCCCGTGCGCGTCCGACAATACAGCGCATTTACATCAAGGCTCCAAACCAACGTACTAGCCATTGACTACCGTGGATTCGCCGACAGTCATGGGTCCCCGAGTGAACGTGGTCTAGCGACGGACGCACGTGCGGCCTTTGACTGGTTGGTCTCCCACGGTGCGATCCCAGAGGACGTCCTCATCGTGGGTCACAGCCTGGGCACTGCTGTCGCATCATCCCTTGCTGTGTCCCTTTCCGAAGAAACGATCCGATTCAGGGGGCTTGTGTTGATGTCCCCGTTCACTTCCATGCATACCCTTGTGGATACTTACAGTGTATTCGGCCTATTCCCGATCATGCTCCCGTTGACCATGGTACCCCGCGCTGCCGGTGAGTATGTGTATTGGATACAGGTTCGGGAGTTGACCATTTCCAGAACTCTACAAGACATTCCTTCAGCACAGATTTGATACATTGTCCATCATTACAGTGAGCCTCTCCCGTCCCTCGCCATGTCGACTTGACCATTGAACGTGCGTCACAGAGAGTCAAAGTACCCCTGTTGATAGCACACGCGGAAAACGACTGGGATATCTCTCACACGCATTCAGACGCTCTCTTTGATGCGCTTATAGAACCTTTTCTGCCCTCCGTAGACCCACTTCCACGCGAGCCGGGGTCGTGGACGAAGGAGCAGTGGAACACACACCAGACACAGGTGGCGACCAAGCGGGAGGCACGCGAAGCATTACTCACCCGGACGGACATGCCCCACTTTGGTGTCATGGACACGTTTGCGGCGTCCGGCGAGACGATCGTGCTTTTAAAGACCCTGACGGGGTTACATAACGAGATTGGGACTTTGGAGGGCACCCAAGAGGTCATGCGAAAGCTGTTTTCATTGGCTTGACCCCCCCCCGTAGCTGCTTGGAGGATCTCGATGAATACCATACACGCCCCGGCACAGGGTCCGGACAATCTGCTTGCTCGCGCTCACACCTCCGTACAACATCATTACTACGTCTTTGCTTTTGGAGGTTCGACTTCGTACAGGAGCATTGAACTCGATTTATCTACCCACACATTCATGCATTTCTGTCCCGGAGCTCAGCTTCCTCGCGTGAACGTCGGATGGTGGTATTGAACGCAAAGGTTGACAATCGAACGACGATACCTACCAGAAGGTATTGGTGAACTATGATGACCATGACCACATAGGGTATTTTGGGAAAGTGCACAAACCTGGATAGTCTCTCGGTACTACATGTGGTTGTCAAGCAACTATGCTGCGGAACTTCGTGCGTTCGCTTAGAGATCGATCGATAGACGGATGATCCCGTGGGACGAACGGGAGACCTCAAACACGTTTCATGGTCTTGTGGGATCGACCACGACACTATGAATAACAGGGGCGCCATACATGTGACACCATAACAAAAGCGACATCGTCTCTCTGTAGCATTGTCACCATCCTTCTCACCCGCGTCCTGCATAAGGTACCCCAGTCGCCCTGGATGAAAGGTACAAACAGAAAAGAAGATGGGTCAGTCAACACTCGAATCCCGATTCAAAAAGGGAGGCGGGGAGAGCGTACATGATGCTGATATCCAACACCGTGACCGAGTTCGGTAGACTGGCGGTGTGCACGATCATCTGAGCGACGTGCGTTGGATCAAACGTCGGCTCGGCGACACGGCGCCCGTCGGGCTGTAACGCGCCGAGAGTGTGCCCGGATGCCATACTGGTATGTGCGTTTCCTTATTCACCGGGATTGAGCCAAGCTTGAGACGTCACAAGAGGATAGGGCGGCGGACGGGTCCGGGACGTACCGATGTCGATTTGGGTCACGGAGATGTCGAACTGGCGTCCTTCGATGGCGCTGGTCTTGGTCAGCCCCGACACGGCGTGCTTGGAGCATGCGTACGCCGCAGAGTGGGGTCGCGGGACGTGTGCGGCGAGCGATCCGTTGTTGATGACTCTGCCTATTTTGGAAAACCAGTGTTGGTCAAAAAGTCAGATGGACATGATGACGACGACTCGGAAGGAAGTGTTTTTTGTCGCGCCCGCGTCTCGGTGGTCAAGATGCCCAAAGTCCGGATCGACGAGCGGTTCGCGTGTGGTTGGTGCATCACTTACCTCCCGTGGGTGTCTGCGACTTGAAGATCTTGAATGCTTCACGGGTGCAGAGGAACGATGCGACGAGGTTCACGTTCACGACGGACGTGAAGAGCTCGAGCGGCATTTCCTCGATCGGATGCGGTTTGCCGGATCTCCCCGCATTCTAGGTTCACAATCCCGAGTCAAGCAAGGGAAAGAACAGAAAAAAAGAAGGAACAAAAAAAAAAAAGAACAGACGAAAAGACGTCAAATGCCTTTTGGGGGCGAAGTACATGTACACACAACGACGTACGTTGAACAACAAGTCGAGTCTACCGAATCGGTTGATCGTTTGCTCAAAGAGACGTTTGACAAACGCTTCGTTGGTGATGTCACCATCGACGAGAAGACACCTCTCGGGATCTGCACAGGCGGCTTTCGTCTCTTGCAGCTCAGGCAGACGTCGTGCTGTCAGCGCTAGACACCATCCCGCAGCTGAGAGGGCAATCGCGGTGAGCCTCCCAATGCCTGTGTGTGATGTGGTGTGTGTTGCGTTCCGCAGTCCGTGGTCAGCCAGTCAGCACAGCTCGATGCCAGTTGACCGGAGATACGAAGGGAGAAAACGTACCAGATGAAGCGCCGGTGATAATCGCTACCTTTCCAGTCGACATTGCGCCGTCAAGACTGCTAGTTCGTGAGTGTTGGAAGGAATCTCGGGTCAGGCCACGGTAGGTTCCGGCGTACCGCCGTGACCCGAGCGACATCCCACAATGCCCCAGCGACGGAGGCCCGCCCCGGATACCTCGTGGACGAGCAGAGTGCACATGACCATGGCAAAGATAGCGTATCAGGTGATCACCAAGTAGGCGGGTGGGTTCAGCCAGCCATCAGCCAGCTCGCCTCGGCGGTGGATATTGCTTTATCTTGGACCAGGCTCTCATGTTCATGTGTTCATGCTCTCATACCCCATGGACAAGGAGCCTGACCTACCGGACCCGTGGTCTTTCCACGTCCAAATTCGGAGACGAAACATTCATGAAGATGAATGCACCATTCTCCGAGTGATTCGCCGCATTTTTGTCGATCTTCCGGTGGGCGGCCGACAGCAACAGTTCATTATCGCAAGCCTCTGGTGACTGTGATTTTGGAAGCACGCCATGCGAATTGAAACAAGCACTCACGGAAGCATGTTGGCTCGGGCCAGTCAATTCGCGTGGCGGCCGGTTCGAAAAGTCGGATGTGAAGATGGTGTATTCACAATATTAATGCGTGCGAGAATCAATAGGGTATCCCATAGATCGCAATCGGATACGCATGAAAAACCAGAGGCGGTGATATGGATCTAAATATGTTCGATGGCGCATCGATCACGCCGTCTACCACTGACAGATCCCCATTCTCTCGGGAAAAGGAACTGCAGCGTTCCTACGTATCGTCGCTTGAAGCGTATCCCGGCATGTAGGGGAGGACCACTAGGAGCGACGTCTCCTTGGGAACAACGATAGCCTAGCCCAGAACCCGCCTGGGGTGGCCCGGGGTAGTCAACCACGCGGAACGTCATCCAGTCAACTACCCGGCCGCTGGTGTGCTGTGCTACTCCCACGACTCTGTGTACTTGTCCTTGTACTTTCTGATGGAAATTGCTTCTCGCCACGATTTGTCAGTGATGCTTATCACTGAATAGGGAAAATGAAAATGCCTCACAGTGAGTACAAAGTCGTCCGCCGAGTCAGGATATCCGCTCAATCGTCGATCGGCCCGACGTCCTTTCGACAATTCCACGAGCGGAATATCCGTAGCATTTCTCTCGTGGCGTGAAGGTGCGATAGGTGTGTTAAACAAGAGCGTGACCGTTTCATTGAGCGAAGAGAACATGGTCAGAGTGAAGAGTTGGTGGTCTGCAGGCGTCGTCGGAATATTACCATGGAGCACAGCTCAAGTAGCCTGTGCATTACATAAGAGTAAACATCCGCCTTTTTTGTTTTCTCATGCCCTTCACTGCCGGCGGACGCCCCGGCGGCGCATGTATTGGGATAGCGGAACATGCGTTTACATCAAGATGCGAATTAGCATCCCGGCGTAACCTGCGAAGTGTCCTTCCCTTCGAGTCGCCTCCCCGCGACAATGATGCCAAACATGGTGCCAACCAGCGCCCCGAGGACGAATGCGTCGTGATGGAATTCCGCATCACGGGAAAGCACCCCCGGATGAGTGCGGACTGTGTGGTAAAGTACCGAACGAAGCCAGGCTTTATGAGACAAGCGAGCTACCAACGCGGTAGTCTCCCAAAACCAGACCTAAACCCCCGAGACCAGAAGACAGTCGTTCTGATCATAGGAAGGGGCAACAACGGGTCTTGACTTGAGACACCCCGAACTTGCGGTAGAGTGGTTTGGACCAAGGACACTCGGTTTATGGGGAGAGACCGCAGCTTCTCTGACGGGTTATGGCCCATCTGCGAATTAGAGAACGCGGCATTTAGCTGGCGCCACTCGCGACAAGTCCCTGTCCCCATTCTTGGGGCAGACCCAGGGTACCGGTGAGTATCGCTCCATGGGGCGGTCTATGGAACAGGTGGTTCACAGGCACCATGCACTTGCGATCGAGCGAGATAAACTTTTACAGGTGATCCGGGGATTCCAGTTGGGAGGCCCTCAAGGCTCACATCGCTACAGGCATGTTGTTTGCGGCGGGTTATGACACGGGCGCTGCATGATGACCATTGGACGTCTTCGGGGAAGTAACGCAGGATTTGTCGCGTGGCTTCCGCTCGTTCGTGTGGGACTTTGAAACAATTCACCGGCCGGGCGCGCGCGGGTATTGCATGTTCGGGTCACGGTGTACGACTTTGTATATTGTGCTGTATGTATATGTCTCACTCTCGCTAGAATTTGCATATAAATATTCTCGACTTGTGTACGGTGCCCTTCGTGGACTCGAGCTCTCGGTTACGCGTGGCTTTTTTTTTTTTTGATCCATTCGCACCCCTCGGTACTAGGTGACGAGTAACACGCGAAGCTAGACTACAGGATTGACTCGACAAATTTGAGGAGCTACAAAGTACAAACGTAGCTAGACACGTCGAGTCAGTCGTCGACTTCCACACTCAGCCGAGGCCCAATTGCTGTCCACGATGGATCTCATACGAAAGAAACCGAACGAAGAGCGAATGTCGTATATGGCCCAAATTAAGATACACTTCAAACTAACAAGATTTCCCCAGGACTCTATTCTAGGCAACAGAGAGCCCCACACGTCTTTTGCCACTTCGTCCGTGCTTTCCGGAATGGTACTTCCCGTCGTCAAACTTTGGATCGGGATGATAGTTGCCATCGTCGAAGCGCTTCTCGTTGTTCTCAGGGTGATACTTCCCGTCGTCATAACTGGGATCGGGATGGTACTGGCCGTCGTCGAACTTGGGGTCGGGGTGGTACTGACCATCGTCGAAACGCTTCTGGTGGCTCTTCCCGGGGTGATACTTCCCGTCGTCAAACTTGGGATCGGGATGATACTTGCCATCGTCGAGGCGCCTCACGGGGTTCTTCCCAGCGTGATACTGACCGTCGTCATAACTGGGATCGGGATGGTACTGGCCGTCATCAGACTTGGGGTCGGGGTGATACTGACCATCATCGGAGCGCTTTTCGGGGTGATACTTCCCGTCGTCAAACTTGGGATCGGGATGATATTTTCCATCGTCGAAGCGCTTTTCGGGGTGATACTTCCCGTCGTCAAACTTGGGATCGGGATGATACTTGCCATCGTCGAAGCGCGTCACGGGGTTCTTCCCAGCGTGATACTGACCGTCGTCATAACTGGGATCGGGATGGTACTGGCCGTTATCAAACTTGGGGTCGGGGTGGTATTGACCATCGTCGGAGCGCTTTTCGGGGTGATACTTCCCGTCGTCAAACTTGGGATCGGGATGATACTTGCCATCGTCGGAGCGCCTAACGCGGTTCTTCCCAGAGTGATACTGACCGTCGTCATACTTGGTGTCGGGATGGTACTGGCCGTCATCGAACTTGTGATCGGGGTGGTATTGACCGTCGTCGTAGCGCTTCTGACGGCTCCTCCCAGAGTAATATCTCGCATCGTCATACCGTCGTCGCGGAAGGCCGCCGGGAATAGAGGTAGCCGTTGCTACTACATTACCCGCGGTGGTTGTGGCGGTCGCTGTTGTTGTGTCCGTGGCGGTGGTTGTGCCCGTGGCGGTGGTTGTGTCCGTGGCAGTGGTAGTACCCGTGGCGGTGGTTGTGTCCGTGGCGGTGGTAGTATCCGTGGCAGTCGTTGTGCCCGTCGCGGTAATAGTGCCCGTCGCGGTGGTAGTGCCCGTGGCGGTCGTGGTATCCGTGGCGGCGGTAGTGCCCGTCGCGGTGGTTGTGTCCGTGGCGGTCGTGGTGCCCGTCGCGGTCGTTGTTCCCGTCGCGGTCGCAGTGGTTGTACCTGTGGTAGTGACAGTCGCGGTTGTGACGAGTGTGGTGGTTACTACGATGGTTGTGCCCGTCGAGGTTGCAGACGTAGTAGTGGGTGTGGCTGTAAGTGATCCCACAACCCCTGTCACGGAACCCACTGCACCAGCTGATGTCGTCGTTGTGGCAGAAGTTGTTTCCGTCGAGGCTGCAGACGTGGTAGTTCCCGTGGCTGTGAGTGATCCCACTATTCCTGTCACAGAACCAGCTGCACCAGATGTCGTCGTCGTGGCAGACGTGGTAGCTCCCGTGGCTGTGAGTGATCCCACTATTCCTGTCACAGAACCCGCCGCACCAGATGATGTCGTCGTTGCTGTAGCGGTTGTGGTCGCAGACGTAGTAGTGGTGGACAAGTTGACCGGATCCGTAATTGAAATTACTATGGTCGAGATACCAACGGGGTTCGACGTCGAGGTCTGGCTGGTAGTCTGAGGAGTGTATAGCCCGTTATTATACGTCGTCGTGGGGTATCCCGGGTGATACTGCCCGTCGTCGTACGTGGTCGTCGGGTAGCCGGGATGGTACTGACCGTCGTCGACATAGGTGGAGCCAGACGGGTCGGCCTGCGTAGCACTGGAACCCTGGGTCTGCGGAGTATATTGCCCGTTGTTATACGTCGTCGTTGGGTATCCCGGATGGTACTGCCCATCATCATAGCGGGCCTTGTGGACCCTGGCACGATTGAAGCGGCGGGCGTGCCTGAAAGTTGACTCGCGCTACAATGATGCGTGAACAAGGAGACAACACGATGATAATTGGACCAACCTCTTCCATGATGCCGTTGGTGGCGGGGCGTGCCGTGACGGCAAGGCAGAGAGCGAGAAGAAAGGCGAAGCGAGAATTGAGTTGGACCATGATGATAGTAATGTGGATAATGAATGTGAAGACGCTAGTGATAGTGATGATGGAGGAGAGAATGGGTGAGGGAACAACGCAGTGGAGGGGGGGGAGCTAGCTTATATACCCGCGAGGAGGGCGCAGGGGACCGCTATTGCGGATGACAGGGAGGATGATGTCATAGGAATGCCCAAGGAATGCACCCAGCGTGATCGGTCGGTTGGCGGGCCCGCAGCGAGCTGAGCGTCATGACACCAAATGCCAGCAGGTTCCGCGCCATAGACCTTTGGAATGTCGTCGGCACATGGAGCTCAAAGCGTACCACAGTTGGCAACAATATTGCGATCCTCGGCTGCGTGCATTTTTCTCCAAACCCTTCAATCTGGAATCGTACAACAGGCAGTAGTACACAATCGGCGATCAGTTCCCGGAATTGTAGGAAGAGTGGACATGGCCAGCTAACGCACCTGCACCGTCCTGACAGGCAGTTGTTTACTTTTTCCCGTCCTATCCGTTCTTGCGTGGCCTTGTGTGGTGTCAACAGTCAGTACTCTTGTCGTAAGACCTGCCCAAGATAGCGGCTTCAAAGAGAATACACGATCTGCAAGGTTCCATTAAAGCGAGCTGGTACAAAGTCAAGGCTTTAAAGGCGACGAGATCGTCGAGGCTGAACACAGGCTATTTGAGCGTGATCTGTAAACCATCTAGATTAACACCGTATATTTGCTAGTATCGCATTCAAACTTTTACCGAGCTGTGATCATACCCGCTCGCCTTGATGCGTTGACGAACCATATGGGTCCCCGCCACCAGAACTGATGGGATGTTGATTCGATCGTACAAGCTCTGTCCCAGAAGCGATAGGAAACCATGATATATGCGCGAACTATTGCTCCCTGGCATGTATCAGAGAACACGATTAAATGCTATCCGTTGCGCTACCGCGCATATAACCTACTTACCTCTATGCCCTATTTCGGGATTCGTGCCCGAACCTAGTCTGGTAAATTTCGTTGGGGCGTAAGGGGAGATTGCGGATTGATCGGGCACGTGACTCTTGACCAATGAAAAAACGCGAGATTATCGATGATGAAAATGATTTGAGGCAATTGAAAATGAAAGTAACTAAATTATTGTGCATGATTGACGCGACTTGCGATCTCTCGTGAACGTCCGCTCCTTTCGTTGACCATGAAATGAATACTACCTCTATTATGCAGGCCATCCTCAATTACACCTTAGACGAACTACACCAGCATGCACTCCAAGACATTGGCAGCCGGCTTCCTAACGATTACATCACAACAATCTCGGATAACGACAAAATAGATGCTCTCCGAGCATGCCTAATCGTTCACTGTCTGACATCACGCACCATCGTTCCCCGTGCTTTTCAGCTCCAGGCCTCCCTCGCTATCCTCCATGGAAAAGATACCATAGTCACTGCTGGCACCGGAAGTGGGAAAACACTATACCAATTAATTCCTATGTTACTTTGACCAAATACTCTTTCGATGACGATTTCGCCTTTCAAACGGCTTCAAGTCATGCAGGTGTGGTATTTAACAGTGCATTGATATAGCGAGTGTCATGACTGTGGTCAAATAACTAGGTACTCGAATGCGAAAAGTATCACATCCGAACAATTGCAATCAACGAAGATACTCCCAACGACCGATCGCTTTGGGAGGTAATCTCACTTTATGCTACCATCTAATAGTTCTGACGAGAAAATAAAACAAGTCTATTCAGAAAGGACATTACCAACATCTGATCGTCTCACCGGCACAACTAGGAATGTACAACGGTCATTTCCCTCGACTTGCGCAACTCCTACGACAGGATCGTAACTTTGCGAAAAGAATATATCGCGTACATGTTGATGAAGCCCACAACATCTACACAGCTGGGCTTCCACACCATGATGAGGAAGCATTCCGTCCGGCATATGGACGACTTGGGGAGTTCCGTGCTATTCTTCCGGACGGAGTACCCTTCCAAGCACTCTCTGCTACCTTCCCACCCCATATCTATCGCATCATTAGACATGAACTAATCATGGGCACGGATCATGTTCCCATAAGCCTCTCCACCATTCGCCTGAATATCACATATGCAACAACTCCGATCACGGGAGGTCTGCGCGATTTCCGAAACTTTAATTGTATCATTCCGACCAACTTTCATCCCCCGATGGACATACCGAAAACGCTTGTTTTCCATGACTTGACAGTTTTCTTTACATGCGCGAGTCGCTTGGCAAGCGCTAAGCAGAAGCTTGCTCAGCGTAGGCGCATGGTTAGCCATTGCTGCTCCAATGGTCGAGCCAACATCCCACGACGTCAGGAACTCGGGTGTGATTGAGTCGATCTTCAGTCGTACGTCGTCCTTAATATTGTCCATCTCGCTGTACACTTTCTGTGAGACGTTCTCGATCGCACGTGGTTCCATCCAGGCGAGGAGGCACGAAGCGCCTCGAGTATCGTTGAAAATAGTATCAAGGAGCTGGAGTAGCTTTCCGGATTTGTATATCTTACTCCGAAATACTGCAAAATCTTGCTGCGAGGGATCGAGGACTGTGATGAGTGCAGTTACGAGTGAAAGTCGGCTTTGGTGCAAGACCTGTATTGCTCGTTTGATTCGTTCGTTCGTGGAGAGTCGTTCCTTGCGAGAATGGTGAAATGATGCACCACAATCAGGGCAAGTTTGAAGGGGACTGGTATCGTATTCAGCGTCGAGATCCATGCTTGCGTTGTGACAAGGTCGATCAAGTCTCATGTCAACGCGTCAAGGTTATCCAGCACTTATCCTACTCACACGTGACTACTACTAAGTCCAAATCGAGGGTTGGCTATCACGTGCCCGATCAATCCGCAATCTCCCCTTACGCCCCAACGAAATTTACCAGACTAGCCCGAACCGGTCACTGACCTTCCCGGCCGACCCCAGTCCCACCTCGCTCGGTCTCGAATCAGAAACCACTGACACTGGCCCCGGAAGCCTATACTTCCAGCTCGGTGAGCACAACGAACGTGTCACAACCCGAAGGGAACACAAGAATGAACATAGAAAGTGGCCCACAGTGCCGATGCATCTGGTCTACCTCAGCAAACGCTCCGTATAAACCCCTTTCGCTGCCTCAAGTCAAAACGAGCATCCGCAATCCGCACGACTGTGGACACAGTATCACGTCATCATTCAATACCTTCAGAGTATCAGCAAGGTACAGCCCACCTTGTCGAGACGTTTTTGATTTCCTCGTCATCTTATGGAGCAAACGGATACTGTGGTCTTCGTGGCCTATTCAATTCACTGCCCGCCACGTGTTACGTAATATACGCCACGTGGGTGACGCTGGAAGGTTTTGACCAGGTCGCAGCTAGTCTACTGATCTATGTCGATGTACATGATAGTCATACAGGCCTCGCGAAGGCTTCAAACTTCAAAGCTTCACCCCCGGTCACGATCTAGCTTTTGCTTTTCCGCATCGACACTGGCTTCGCGCCATTGTTTACCTTTGTAGAGCACGAGCAATACCATCAGTTCCGCCAACAACATCAAGCCGGCCCACAAAGTATATAAGCCTCCGTCACCGATAGCATCCTGAACTGCGCGTGAGCGCGAAACGAAGCGCCGGTGCAATACAGAGACCCACCTGTAGTGGCACCGCGATTTCTGCAGCGACAAACGCAAATAAACCACGGAAAGAGCTGTTGGTGGCGACTGCGCTGGACGACCGGCCAACATTGGCATCAACGATGTATGCTAAAGTACTAGCATATATCCATCTAAACATCCACAACATTCAGACGAGAACAGAGGACAATGTGGGCACAACGTACATCGAAAAGAACCCAGACAAGAAGAGCATCACACAAATAGCTGAGACGTGCACATGATATTGGCAGACCCAGGCATACCCGATAACAGCGGGTGGGAACCACCACATGGTAAGCTTGGTGCTTTCTAATCTCATCTATAATACGACCGTTAAGAAAATTCACAAATGCTCCTCGAGTGCGACTCGCTCACCTCTGGGTAGCTAACCCCACCATTGGCAGCTTTAAGCCGAGCAAGCGTCCTGTCCGACCACCGTCCGCCCAAGATGCTACCTAGCATGCTCCCTAAGGGCAAGCCAAATACCAGATTAAGCTATATCACTTGCTTGAGATATTGATGTACCGACCGATTCCATAGGCAAGTAACACCAACCCAGTCGTCATGGCATCATACTCGTAGTAGAGTGATAACGTTCGTGCACAGGTGTATGCGATGCTGAAATTAAATGCGAACATAAGTCCTGCAAAAACAACCTAGTCAGAATTGTCAAGCTCGACGCCATAGCACCCACCAGAAGGTATCAGAATAGCGAGATTGTTTTTACGGCTTAGGGTTCGTAAGTAGGGTGGGAATGGATTAACGTCTGTGATTGATAACTTGACCTCTTTGATAGCGAGTGCTGGGATGTCCACAGACCGCGCTTCCACGTCACCGTTGGGTGTTTGCGCTCCGTAAATTCCATCTCTCGGTGTCTTCTTCTCACTGACGGATCGTTCTCCTCGCGCGGTATCCTTTTCTTGCGCGAGCTTAAATTCCTGTATACGTCTCTTCAGGACGGCTTGGTACGCCAAACTTCGTTCCTTCCTGAATGTGTCCTTAAACAGGAACAAGAACGCTGAAAATATCACGCCTCCCCATATCGCCAGAAACCAAAAGACCGCACGCCAACTCAAGCCCCGCGTGAGCCCACCACCTAGGATAGGCCCAATCGAAGGACCCAAGAGTGGTGCAGAGTAGTAAACGCCCATCATGCTGCCTCGTTGACGGGGTTCATAAATGTCTGCGAGTGTTGCAGCGCCGATGGCAATCACAGCGCTCGAGCTAGGTGAATGAATTAGGAGATGGAAGAGAGCAGAGCGCAAACAGAAGAGCCTACCCAACTGCCTGAACCACTCGCATACCAATGAGGAGATTTATGGTCTTCGAAGTTGCCACGATGGCCGAGCCTACTGTAAACAGCATAATGGAAAGTAAGTAGACGAGCTGAGAACAACAAATCAGTATCCGCGTGACGAATGAAAACATTACGTACCTTCCTCCCTTTGATCTCGCTGACCGCACTCCACACAAGAGGACAGCCGCCTTGGACAAGGATGAAGAGAGACAAGCTCAAGCTAATATCCGAGGCGGTTGCGTGTAATTCCTGTTCGATCTGGGAGTTTGCGGCTAGTGTTTAGCTTGTTAGGTGTTGATACTCCTACGAGTGAAACAACGACCCACGATTCTGAATGTTGGCGCATAAACCTGCAATCATAGAAGCCCCTGAGATGATGAACAAGATCACATTCTGCAGTTGGTTGGTGTTAACCACGTTCACTCGCATTGTCTGAATAAGAAACCGACCTTTCTAGTATTCGACCAAATCCGCGGATCATCCTCCACAAGTGCATGTTCGATATCAAGCTTGATTACATCTTCGGGAGGCATTAAAGAGGTGGGCGTCCCGGTAGAGGATGCACTCTCGCTCGTGTGAACGACGTCGGCTGGGGTCGTCATGGTGCTCTGGTTATCAGGGACTTGGGTCATGATTCGTGAAGGCCGTGAAATGGGAACAATCTTTTTTTTGGGGTCGAAGAACTGGGTCCAACTCTTAAAAGTCGTACGGGATACACATGACAAGCCGCGGCGGTATCGCAGGCGGACCATGCCTCGAGGTGCAAGGATCAGGAATTTAGTAAGAGGCTCAAGAAGGAGCTACGAGCACTTGAGTGGAAGCCAGGTCGGCCGACGATCGCCGATCTAGCTCCCATCCAAGCTGACATCGGCAAGTGGATAGGTCGTATTGGATAGTACCTGGAATTGCAAGAACACCGGTCACTAGGGTCAAATGTGAGTTAAAAAATCGACCAGTTATAGGACATATTTCTTTCGGAGAACCGGGCCCTTAGCCGACTGCATAAATATCATGTCTAGAGGCAAATTGATGCGTCGAGCGTCCTCGCATGAAATATCTTCCGAGAGCCCTAACTCGATATATCATACATTGTCTGCAGCTTACTCACCGATGAATGTACAGTATTCCCAATCCAGCTACGACCCCAAATCGGCACCACAAACTGGCGTTGGGGTTAACTGATATCAAGACCATATAAGCATGGAACCCGGGATAGCTCGGACATCCTCAAATCAGCGTTCACCTCGTGTATAAACATTGCGATAGATTGGCCCTGATAGTGTGGTATTTTACGAAATCGCCTTGTTGGATCTGAGTCGAGATAGCGGTAAATTCACGGTGAAACTTGGGCGTGTAGCACGGTCGGCCGACGCAGGCTAGCTTCGATAGATATCTTATGACTATAAGCTCGGTTAGCAGCCATTCAAACTATACTCGGCAGAGCACGTACATAAATTATCGAGAGGCTGGCTGGACGGACTTCTGGAGGAATCCATTGGTAAGTTTCAGGCTCGCAGCACAATACCAACTTCCCCGATGTGAAATCGGGGATAGGCGGGATTCCTCTTGTACGAGAATGATCAAGCCTTATCTGCCCAGGGAATGAGGCCACATCGAAGGTATGAAGGTTTCCTCGACAAGCCAATTGACTGGGTTGACCTGGTTCAAAGAAGAAACACAACGCCACGTGGTGACCGGACAAATGGTTTTTTTTGGGATTCGGGGGGGGGGGGGGGGGGGGGGGGGGGGGGGGGGGGTTGGGAAAGAAAAAAAAGAAAAAAAACCAGACAAAA
>JBBPNB010000549.1:0-15780 GCA_038090635.1 Rubroboletus satanas
GCTCTAAAACTGTTCCAATGGTGTCCCTGTTTTAAAATGGATATATCTCAGCGACCCCTAAGCCAAATCACATGAGTATTAGGTCAGCAGGTAGCCAGGGGTCTGTACATCACATGGTCTCACCAACACTAAGCGGAATTCCCACGCCTACAACTGCTATTTAACATACACTCCAAAACTACAAAACATTGGAACGGTTTTTGGAGTCACTGTATATGTTATGAAACCCCCTTTCTTCACACCATTTTCCCCTCTCCTCTCCTGCCTGGTGGCACATGATTTTGAGATCACATGACCCATCACATGCTCGTCAAGACCAGTGACCTCTGGCATGTAACTGCACGTGATCCAGACACATCTCGACACAACTGTGTTGAGCATGCTATCTCTCGCTTATTGGGAACTGCCATATTCCCTGAGCCATCCGACACACCTGCTGCTGCATAGTGCATAGCCAAGTAGACTGCCAATCTCAGTTGTTTGGCAGTACTTGCCATCAGCACTGCCTCATCTGCCAATGATCCCTGATAGACTAAATCAGGTGGACAATAGACCAGTGTAGTCAGGATTAATCTGGATCGGGCAAGCACAGCCCAGGATCTAGGACTATAAATACAGGCTCTGCTTTAATGCCTCTTCTCTAGTTTAGTCCACTTGTATCACAGAAGGGATCTTTACTCCTCAAAGCTTCTCTCTGATATTAAGGCAACTCTATCAGCTTCTTTCATTTCCACCTCGCCAGGCTTGGTGTAAGCCTGCAAGCTAGTTTTGATCTCCATAGTGGTTGGCATTCATGCTTAAAACCCTGTGAGTGTTGCTCCCACAACACTTGGACTAAACTATCATATACTACCCGGATCATAGAGTTTATGTGGAACCTCCACCTCCTCTCCTTGCTTGCCCCTCCTCAGGTCCCCTTGCAAGGTTTTAACCCCAGGTTCCAAGATCTTGATTTAGACCCAGGCATAGTTCCCTGATAGGAATGAATAGCTAAAAGAACCACTGGTTGGTCTTGCTTCAAGTGGCTTCCTTCATTGCCTGTTGAAGGATTTGTACTCCCACAGAGAAGCACCCACACTTGCTCTATGTCATGAGCAGCCTTCCCCAGTTCTTCCCATGGACCTCCTGGTTATCTGTGTCAAGAAGAGATCACCTCTTTGATCGTTCCCATGGACCTTTTGGTTGTCTGTTTTGAGAAGATCTGTAATTTCAGTGTGTCCTATGAAGAAGCTCTTTGTGTCACGACCCCACTCCATCATCTGCCCACAGAATTTGGTTCTGTATCAGCACCGTCTCCTAGCTGAAACCCTCTTCCACTATCTCCTACACTATGTCTGGTGGATCAGCAGGAATGTGCACCCCTGTCCCCAACAGAAGTGCCTCTGGCTCCGCCACTATCCTCCAGGACATCACTGCCTCTCTTGCTGACCTCACGCTTGAAAAGAAGGTGGACATGATGAAGAAGATTGCCAATCCCAGCAAATGGAATGGAGACTGATCCACCTTTTGGCTATGGTGGATTAGACTTCAACTTTGGGTTGACAAGCAAACTTGGAAAATGAACAAGCTCAAGGCCATCACTGTCCTCTTCTGCTTTAAAGAAAATGTGGAGGATTTCACCCTCTCCACTCTGGAGAAGTATACTGTGAAAGAAGAGGACTACATGCTTGATGCCGCTGGAGAAGTCACTGCTGCAAAGGTTGGAGTGGCTGCATGGCCCTCTCAAAGGGAAGTAAGAGACTACTTCCAGATTGATATGCTGGCATACGAATTGCTCTGAAAGCTGAAGGAGCTGAAGCAGAAGGGCTCGTCTATCAACAAGTTCATTCAGGACTTTGACAAGCTTTTCAAGGAGGCCCAGATCAATTGGCGCCACAGTACAGAGATACTCAAGCACATGGTGGATTTTAAAATCTACCACCATGTCCAGCTCCACCACCCTTTGATAGAGGAATCCTATACCGGTTTCAAGAAGGCCTGCAAGAACACAGGAAGAACATTTGAGCAGATCACCTGTAAAAGAGAATCTGACACTCCAGAATGAACCTTGTTCTATTGCCCTATGGGCTCCTTTCATTGCCCTGCTCAGCGGCCTTTCTACATGCCTCCTGCTGGGGGACACCATCCTTACCATCTCCTGGGTTACGCTTCCCAACCCTGCTTCACTCCGACAGGAGTCCAGCCAGGACATGGCACCCCTATGGATATAGGCACCCTCATGCCAGATACTAGGAAGTATTGGAACTGCGATAAGTTGGGACATCTGTCCTGACAATGCAAGCAGCCTTGGTGCAGTGGCACAGGCTTGCTCCCAAGATTTAGGATATGTCTCAGCTAAGGCAGAAGCCTACTGGAGAGATTGCCTCAGAGCTGAGGCAGACAAAGAAGTCAGTGACACTTTAAAAGGTCACAGTCTATGAGCAATGAGGGTGTTTCTGAACTAGGTATCCATTCTATGACTCGGACTTGGAGGTCAGATGACTCTTATTTATTTCAGATGTACCTTGCAGATTGCCTATCCAAGCTCTCCTCTGCTCAAGAGGAGGCCAAATCGGCCTTTGTACTTTCTCAGAATCTCATAGCCAACAGGGAATGCCACAAGTTTGTCCCGTTCAAGCTGGGTTAACTAGTATGGCTTGAGGCAACGAACCTTCCCTTATCCTCCAATCGCAAACTCTCTCCTAAATGTCACGGCCTTTTTTCCATCAACAAAGTAATCTCCACCCTGGCCTATCAACTGAATCTACCACCCTTCTGGAACATACATCTGGTTTTCCATGCCTCCCTACTAACTCCATATGTCAAAACGGATGAACATGGCCCCAACTTCCCTCACCCCCCTCCAGATCTTGCCAATGTGGAAGAAGAATATGAAATTAGCCACATCATCAGTCACAAGGAAACTGAAACACTCAAGGTTCTGCCCATATGTGGCAACTCTGGAAGTGCTTATGAAAGCAATGAGGAATGGAAAGGGGACTGAGTCCTACTCTCAATGAAGGTGAAACTCTGAGAAGAACATCAAGAGAACTTGACTGAGGTTCCCTGGCAGTGACTTTGGCCTTTATATACTACTAACTATGTGTATACCTGTGTATGCTACATCTACGATAAGCCTCATGGTGGAGGCATGAATCAAGAATGGAAGAACAGAGATTAAGTACATGCGTGATATGCCTGGCATCAGAATGGAAGAGAAGCACACACATGAGGTCAATACATGGTGTGGCAGAATGGAAGTACAAAGGGCACTGTGTGCACAAGTGAAGTGGCGTGATCTGTGAAGAGATGAAAGGAAAAGGATTCCCAGGGTCATGTACACCTGAAGATGAGATAAGATAACAAATGAAAAGTGAAAGTGACAAGGCAAGAAATGAATGTTCGTAACAGGAATGGCTTGTCATCACTGTTATCTAGTGGTGTGGAAGGGTTATCCATTATCTGAAGCAACTTGGGAAACCAAGTCCAATCTTGTAAACTCCACTGATACCCTCCATGCATATAAGGAGGAACATCATCTGGACTAACCCATGCCTACCGTTCCTCCTGACCCCCTTCATCCAGCTGATATTCCTGCTGCCCTTGGTTACTCTCCAGCCCAACTAGCCTTTTTAAGATGAACCTTCACCTTCACCACTCCTCACTCCCTCACGGAAACTCTCCAACACCCTCGCATCCATCTCTGGTTTTGTCAATGCGAATGATCCTACTGTTCCTTTCATTACTAATGGCAATAACTCTCCCTGATCCTCCTTACCCTCCTACTTCCATCCTGGAGACTCCCCTAGTCACCATCCACCAATTCGGTTTTGTTGCCCGTCACCTTGTATTCATCATTGTTTTTCAATTACTAGCATTTGATGAATTCCTCACCTCCCATCGTCCCCTCCACACCTCTATTGTTCTCCTCCATCTCATCAATGCCTACTGAAGAATGTATTTGCATCAAAGGTTCTTCAACCAGAACAACAGTCAGTATGGGTCAGAACAATACAACTCTTCTATCACTGAACCCCTCTCCACCCTCTGGAACGAGATGTTTGACCTGCTATACTAGGCAGGGTTTTGCCATGTTGTCAACTGCATCTCCTTGAACAAATCTCGCACATCATCTGACCCCTTCTTCAATTGGCTTCCCAAGCGGAACAGATTGCCTATCTCAATGAAGCAACTACAACATTCCTCAATCCTCTGATCCATCCACGCTCAATCCATGAGGAATCTGTCACAACTCCTTCTGCTTATTCCCCTGCTCCCCTCTATCCCTCCTCACTTCTCCGCCTCCAACCAATGCATCACCAAAGTCCAAGAATCTTTTGCCACCTACCCTCAACTCCCTACCCCTTTCTCTGCCTCTCCAATTACCACACAATCTCCCCTTGCATCTCCTTCCCTACCCAGTCTTCTATCGGGAAGTCCTGAAACTCCACATCGGCCACTTGCCACAGACGGTCAACAATCACCCTGCTCTCCTCTCTCAGACTGTTCCAACTCCTCCTACGCTTCCGCTCCAATGTTCTTACTAACCCATCAATTCACTCACCCTGTGGATGAAGCTGCAGTGCCTCCTTCGCATCAATGTACCCTCCATTGTCGTAATCATTTCCTCCAATCTAATGCCATCATTAGAGGGGCCATGGAGTGAGCTCAGACTATCCCCCCTATCTCCATCCCTCACCATGACCATTCCCCTCCCCAAATTGATGAAAACCTCGTCATCACCTCTGATATTCCTATCCTCTGTTTTGGATATGGCAACCCCAGGCACATCCACTCAGCCTGCCCCACCACTTGTTGCCCATTCTGCAACCAACTCGCCCCAGGTCACTCAATCCTTTGTTGCCTACAATGAAGATGCTCCTCCTATGATCATCATGGGTACCTTATTGGTTGCTGCCCCTGCATGGTCTGACATCAACCCGCATGTCCCAGCACATGACCCAGATGTGTTGCAACACTGTCATGTCATGCATGCTCTCTCTTGCTGATTGAGAATAGCTGTGTTCTCTGAGCCATCACTCCTACCTGCTGCTGCATTGCACACAGCCAAGTGTCCTGCTGATCTCAGTTTTTCAGCAGTGTCAGCCATCAATGCTACCTCATCTGCTGATCCACAGATTGGATCTGATCAGGAATGATCAATAGACTAAAGAGGCAAACAATAGAGTTGAAGCTTCCTAATCAGAAAGCACAGCCCAGGAAGCAGGGCCTATAAATATGGTCTCTGCTTTAATGCCTCATTCCTTAGTTTAGTCTACTTGTATCGACAGCAGGATCTTCACCCCTCAAAGTTCTCCTTGATATTAAGGCAACTCCATCAGCTTCCTTCTCTCACACTTTGCCATGCTCAGTGTACACCTGCAAGATAGTTCTCTGGTCCCTGTTGAAACGACTATACTGTGTATGCACTATGCTACACTCTTGCCATGTTTCACCCACAGGCTCTCTGCTACTTCCTTGAGGTTATGGCTCATCGCATTTCATTTCCAATCAGTATTCATAGGTAGTATTTGCTATCTCTCATATCATATTGTGGCCTCTGCCACCTATCTCGTAGTGTCTCAGTTATTTATTTTCCATTTGATTCTTAGCTCAGCTTGTTATTCTTGCCAGCTCCCTGTACTCATCTTGTCCCAGTCGTTACCTCATGGTCTGGCCCCTTCGACCTCATCTAGTCTTTGTCGTCACCTTTCATCATCATACATCATTAGGTATGCTCAAATAGGCTATTTTGGGCTATTTTGAACCTATGTTTTGGCTATTTTCAGACTATTATGAAGCTATGATCTTTTGGCCAAGGTTAAGCTCTGTCCATGCCAAGGCTCTGCTGAGGAATGGACCAGTGTTTACCGGTCACGTGAACATAACTTCGCAAAATGACTAAGTCACAACCAAGTGCAAAGTCTGAGAAAGTAGTACTTTAATTGGAATGGGAATGAAAACTATCAATACAGATGTGATGATCAGAAGCACGATAGCTATCCTGTCTGCCTCCTCCACCATGCCCTGCATGTCTGAAAAAAACATACTGCTACAGGCAATCAACTAGTTAGAGCTCAAGGTTGCAGAAGCACAACTGAAAAACCTACAGGGACAAGACAGCAAGGATAAGTCAGATTCAGACAGCTCGTTTGATCCCAAGCAATATCTGATTATCACTCCCCCCACCCCCCCCACTTCTGTTACCCCCTTCCTCAATGCAGAATCCAACAAAGAGTCGGTTGACTCAATCAATTCAATGGATTTGAGGGCAGCACGCTATCACCAATTACTTGACACAATCCAATTGCTTTGGGATGAGGTTTCTAAGGCATGGGTTTTGCAGCATGTGGTGGAGCCAATATTGCATGCATCGCAGCTACATCTCCTCAATCACTTTGCTGAATTCAGGCCACATTTATTCCATAAAAAACTTTGTGTTGATCCAGAGGTTTTCAATGAGATCCTGGATCAGATCAGTGCCAATCTCATCTTTCACTCTACCTCAAATCGCCCCCAATTTCCTGTCACGATTCAACTTGTGATCTTCTTGAACCAGGCAGGTCACTATGGAAATGCTGTGACACCTGAAGATGTGGCCCAATGGGCAGGAGTCAGTGTCAGATTGGTAGTTAATTGTACAAACCAGGTGATGATTGTGATCCTGGATCAACACAACAATTTTGTTTATATTGCAGTAGCTGAGTTGGAGGTCATGGAGTTGGTCTGTATATTTACAGAGGCAAAGACATGCACGGGTTGGCAGGGGGTGTTTGCTGCTGATGGATCAACATTTGACTTTTTTGAGAAACCAGCACTCTACAGGGACACATTCACTGACAGGAAGGGTAATTATTCATTAAACTGTCAAGTAAAAGGAAAAAATACCTTGTTAGTAACTGCTGATGCAGTTGTTGTTGCGGGAGCAACGCTATAGAGTCGGATGTTGTGAACGATGACCACTACAGGGACCAGAGACTAACTTGCAGCCTTACACCAAGACTGTTGAGTGAAATGAAAAGAAGACTGATGGGTTGCCTTAATATCTAGGAGAAGCTTTGAGGAGCGAAGATCCTGCTGTAGATACAAGTGGACTAAACTAAAGAAAGAGGTGTTAAAGCGGAGCCTGTATTTATAGGCCCTGCTTCTCGGGCAGTGCTACCATATACAAATATGAGCTGGCTCCACTGGATCTGATGACTTCCTCTTTAGTCTAAGGGATTGGATTGGGAGATCCCATCAGTGATCTGTAAGGGAGGCAGCGCGAGGTATGAGTGCTGCCGACTCAACTGAGATTGGCAGTCTCTTGGCTGTGCAACCTGCAGCAGCACGCATGGCTTGATGGCTCAGAGAACCAGCTGTTCCCGATCAGTGCTGGGTAGCATGCTTCGACGCGTACGTGTTGAGACGTGCCTGGGTCATGTGCTAGGTCATGTGCCAGGTGTCACTGGGTCTTGAGCACGTGCAGTGGGTCACGTGATTCCGAAGTCACGTGCCACTGGTCAAGCGAAAGACAAGGCGAAAAGTGAAGGAAAAAGGTGTGGAGAAAGGGGTTTCGCAACAGTTGTAGGTGGTTGTTATGATGAATGATTTATTTATCATTAACTATGGGTTGGGTCACCCTGGGAGCATGCACAATACATACACATTTCAAGGAACATGTATCGCACAGGACACAGAAAATCTAATTCCAAAGGGTTATTGGGTTTGTGCAGATAGTGCTTACTCTTCAAAAATGTTGTGGGAGCAATGCTGCAGAGTTGAATGTCATGAACAACGACCACTACAGGGACCAGAGACTAACTTGCAGGCTTACACTGAGCCTGGTGAGGTAAATGAAAAGAAGCTGATGGAGTTGCCTTAATATCTAGAAGGAGCTTTGAGAAGAGAAGATCCTGCTGTAGATACAAGTGGACTAAACTAAGGAAAGAGGCATTAAAGTGGAGCCCATATTTATAGTGCTGCTTCTATCAGCTGTGCCCCCCAATCAGGAATACAGCTGGCTACACTGGATCTGATAACTGCCTCTTTAGTCTAGGGGATCTATCGGGAGATCCCATCAGTGATTTGCAAAAGGGGGCAGTGCTAGGAATGAGCACTGCCAACTCAACTGAGATTGGTGATCTACTTGGCTGTGCAACCTGCAGCAGCATGCATGCTTGATGGCTCGGGAAACAAGGCAGTTCCCAATCAGTGAAAGATAGCATGCTTGACACATACATGTTGAGACGTGTCTGGGTCATGTGTGGTCACATGCCAGAGGTCACTGGTCTTGAGTGCGTGCAGTGGGTCACGTAATTCCGAAGTCACATGCCACTGGTCAAGCAAGAGAGAAGGCGGAAAGTGGTGTGGTGAAAGGGATTTCGTAACAAAAAAATTGGTGTGCCATGCCATTTAAGGCCACCTGAAGTGTGCCATTGTCGAGGCCACAAAAGGTTTATAATCATTACCTTTCGAAGGTATACTTGTTTGTTGTCAATGACGGCCACCAGAACTCAAATAAAACTTAGATTCGTGTCCATGTTGAACACGCGTTTGCAGCCCTCAAAGGCCAGTTTCAGTCCTTACAAGAGCTCTGGATGCATATTCGGACACCAGAGGACATTGAATATGCAGTGCACTGGGTACAGTGTTGTTTAATTCTGCACAACATGGTGATTCAGTCTGAGAGGAGACTTGAGAAGGAATTAACGATACCTTGGGCACAACAAGAGGCCCATGATCTTGCCAGGGACCATGATAATGTGGTTGTACAGGTTTCTATCAGCTCCCCAGGTCAGCTCTTCCACGTGGATTTGATGTGCCAGCTATTTAATGCGCTGGGCGAGCCATATATCATGAATAATGGAGAGTAACAGAAAGCTAACAGGGAACAAAAAGGACATAGTTCATGAGACAAATGAAAGACACACTGATACTGTACAAGCTACAATGCCTGCCTGTTTGTGCGAGCAAAATGAAAGAGTGTTGAAACATTGAGACATGTAATGCAAGGCAGGGAGGGGGGAAAGCAAAAACAAAACAGTATGGCCAAAAAAACAACATCCAGATGATATATCAAACTGGTGGGTACAGCTGAAAATGAGGGGCTGAGGAAGGGCCAGTGGCAGAGAAACCTGCATATGTGTCAAAGTGGGTAGCAGGCAGTGCAGTGGAGGGGGCAGTGAGCAGGGCAGCAGGTGGGGTGGTGGGTGGGAAGGGTGCAAGACTGGGGAGCACAGGACCAGTGATAGTCAACTGTTGCATTGTGTGTGCATATTCCATTTGCTTGTTCAACAACTCAATATGATGTTCAAGGGAGCACTTCTCAGACTCCTTCAACTTGAGGTTAAGCTTCTTGAGCTCCTGCTTGCACAGAAATTCAGCTTCAGCATTAGCCCACTTGATACTGAGCTCTTTCTTTTGAATATTGAGTTCTTGTTTCCATAGCGCATAATTGAAGCACAAAGCACTGCATGAAGCACCAGCTGGATTTGCCTCTAAGACATCACTTGCCCTATCCAACTCCTCAAGCTTAGTAGCGAAGATGCTCCCAGAACCATGGGCCATTGTTGGTTTAGTGGATGACACAAGGCTGTCTGACAAACTGGTCCTCTTGGTTACCACTGAGCCTATAGATCTAGGTGGACATGAATATGGGCTATGCCTTGTGAATGCACTACATCCATCTTGTATAGGTGTCTTGCCCTTTGATGCTATGGAAAATGTGGTGGGTGCACATCCACTGGAAGGGATTGACCCCTGACATTGGGTGACCTGTTTCTTAAGATGCGTTAATCAATAGGGAGGA
The DNA here is from genome assembly GCA_038090635.1 of Rubroboletus satanas. Classification (NCBI taxonomy): domain Eukaryota; kingdom Fungi; phylum Basidiomycota; class Agaricomycetes; order Boletales; family Boletaceae; genus Rubroboletus; species Rubroboletus satanas. Next base: position 9,770 of record JBBPNB010000549.1, read on the forward strand.
GGGAGGAGGGAGATAAAGCATACGTACCTGGGGAGCGGGCACCTCAACTGGCAGGTCGTCATCCATGGCATGATCATCATTATCAAAAAAGGTAAAGCCGTTGTTGAAGGTGTCATTGTTTATAGTTACATCCAATTCCTTGGCGCTCTGCATGGCAATGTCTTCCTCATCATCCTCCACAACTCCTTGATCATTGTTGCAGGAGCAATGCTGTAGAGTCAGATGTCGCAAACAATGACCACTACAGGAACCGGAGACTAACTTGCAGGCTTATACTGAGCCTGGTGAGGGGTAAATGAAAAGAAGCTGATGAGTTGCCTTAATATCTAGGAGAAGCTTTGAGGAGTGAAGATCCCGCTGCAGATACAAGTGGACTGAACTAAGGAAAGAGGCGTTAAAGTGGAGCTGTATTTATAGGGTCTGCTTCTTGGGCTGTGCTTCCTGATCAGGAAGCTCTGACTCCCATTGTCCATCTCTTTAGTCTATCGGGAATCTCCAATCAGATCTCATCAGCGATCTGCAGATGAGGCAGCACTGATGGCGAGTGCTGCTGACTTGACTGTGATCGGCAGTCTACTTGACTGTGCAACCTGCAGCAGCAGTCATGCTTGATGGCTTGAGGAACACAGTAGTTTCTGATCAGCGAGAGATAGCATGCTCGATGTGTACGTGTCAAGACATGTCTGGGTCACATGCAGTCACATGCCAGAGGTCACTGGTCTTGAGTGTGTGTGGTGGGTCACATGATTCTGAAGTCATGTGCCACCAGTCAAGCGAAAGGAAGGGCGAAAAGGTGTGAAGAAAAGGGGTTTCATAACAATTGTCCTGGATATCAGCATCCTTTGCTTCAGGTGCCATATTGACACCACCAGCTTTGGGTGCAACAATGCTGAGAAGATGTTCTGCATGATCAACCTTTGGCTTTGAAGACACAAGCTTGCTATTGAAGGATGGAATGCCATTCCAGATGACATTAAGCACTTGGTAATACGGGAATATATGAACAATGTTCTCTAGGGAGAGAACTGAGTAATGAAATTAAAAAGGGAGGAACTCCAGACTTACTGAGAAGATTCTATACAGAGGTGGTGTCTGTATCATCGTCACAGTGAGATATAATACCATTCCCTGTGCTTTTCAACCATGTATGCTGCTCACAATATTTGGTTTTGAGCCTGGATTTACAGGCATGAGTCCGAATTACAAGAAAAACCATTGAAACACTTACGTGCCCAAACAGTTGATGACAGAGGTAACATATCTTGCAGAATTGGATGCATATAAGGTGGTGTGGTCAGGGTCATTTCTGAAGATGTGTTTTCTGATGACTGCTGCAATGTCCTTCTTGTTCTTCCCAGATGGCTTGTCTCCAGGTGGAGGCTTGGTGGTTGAAGTAGATGCTGAGCGATCATGGAATAGGATGTGGCGATCTGCAATATGGGATGTGATCCAGTCAATGAGTTGATTCGTGTGGCTCCCTTCCTATGTTATATTTGCAGCCAACTTCCTCGTATGTTCAGTGGTTGATGATGCAGGCTCCTGTGCAGACAGAGAGTTTGAGGATGCAGTCTCAGACTTACTACCCCTTGCACAACATTTCACATGGGCGGCAGGAGCACCACCCCTTATTGGCATTGTCAGTGTAGCCTGAGGGGTTGGAATAACAGTGTTCTTCAAGGTCATAGATCCTCAACTAGTTCCTCTACCAGCCATAGCTGCAGGCCAGTTAGTCAGGGCTTGAAGTCTTGCAGAGTGTCATTGATGGGGGAGGTGAAGAGCAGGCATAATATTCAAATTCCGATGACTACATCCTGCTGGTCTAAACATGTTCCAAACTCTGAGAATAGCCATATAATAGCCACATAATTGCCAGCCTGAGCACCACTATTAATCATTCCTGTGACATCGTCGTTACATCATTGGTCTAGCTTGGCCTAGACTCATTAGTCATTAGGGCATAGGATTAGTATAGTAGTATATAGTCAGTAGATAGTGCTTGTACTTACCTAGCTTTGGAATTCCACTTCTCTCCCTTTGATCACAAGCTTAGGCTTGTCCTTAGGTTGTGTGTGGTTTCTCTTGGGCATTTCCTTGTCCATTTCACCCATAGTGGTCACCTTCAGGTTAAAACCTCTGTGCATGTTGCTCCCACAACAATATTGGCCAATATGACAGATTGCTACACACACTATGGTAGTGCTGTGCAAGAATCAAGTGTCTATATAGTGCTATATACTTGGGGAATGTTGAGATTCTAGGTTTCTATGTTTAATTCTTCAATTTCACATCCTAGAATCTAGGTCTGTCTAGACCTTTGTTATGTCATACTTATAAGGTCTGTGGCCTGGACCGCTTATGCTATTCATATTACAATAGCATGATGTCATTCTGATATCATAGATAAGAGCTAGTAATGCTATTGGATGACTTACCAATTGCTTACTGATCATGACTCATTTAGCTTATAGAGCATGACTCATGTATTACATATCATTCCATGATATTCCGTAGTATTCTACGAGACGTCCCCTTATGGGACATTTACCACTACAAGTACAAATACTGTACTTCTATTTAAACCTGGCCTTACTGCCAGTAATATTTAACGATTCTTCCACCCTTCGTTCCACTTGAGACCTAAGCTCCTCAAGAGACCTTAGAGATCAATCCCACTACTCAAGTGTCACTCTATAACCTGATTACTATCCTCTGGGTCTCAGTGAGTCTCTCTCACTAACACATCCCTCTTGTCCCTGCGCCATTGAGGTTCCTTTGAACTTCAATAGGTTATGAGCCCTGCTTAACCAGTGGAGTCTGTTATTTGATATCACCCGATGCCTCCCCATGTTATGCTCCAGTGCCCTTGGATAGTTTTGGCTATCAGCCTTTGCCTTTATCTTTTGTCAACGTTGTTCACGATGACCCTCAGTCATCCTTACATTGAGGAGAGTGTGAACCTTTTTCGGTTCATACTTCAATCTGGAGAGCAGCTCTTAGTCATGCAAGTGGCTGGACACTTTGAGCTTCTTTTTTCACATGTTCTGGGTGACCACTGGTACTCACTGCACATCTCTCTTGATGCTAGACGAATTCTAGAAGTAAGTACTGACCCAGACCTTTCACCTCCAGATCCTCCATCGCAACCGTGCACACCTGTTTCTTTCATTATACCAGAACTTCCTCTCGACACACCAGACCTTCTGCTATCAAGGCCCAGATTGTTATCTACTGCCAGACCTGGACTCGTGTCACCAGGAGTTCCTTTTCACATACCCTTCCTATCTGTGGACGATCCCTCGAAAGAGGAGAGTATTGCCAACACCCCAAGCAAAACTTCATCATTCTGCAACATGGTATGGAAGACTCCTTATCTCTTCACGAAAGCAAACCTTTTATTCATCTTTCCGTCTTGAGCTTCAACAAGCTTGGCGCGAGATACAAGATCTCGGATATAACTGACTCACTTCACTTCCAGACCTTTCTGTAGATGACACTTCACTCCATTCACCTACCAGTTCTATTTCCGACCAGATCTTAGCTGAAGATTCGCCAACATCTTCAGAGTCCACAAGACATCTAATCAACTGCGTCTCAGCACGCACAGTACTCTTCAATGCCTATCCTCGAAGTACCAGTACCGAGTCCACAGGATTCACTCTGGAATCACCGGAACTCATTCGAGAATGCACGCATTTGGAAGGAGGCTGAATATGAATACATGGAGCTGCCTGATGTAGAACTTTCCCAGTTACAACATTTGGGAGTTCTTTAGAGGACGGATCAGAAAATCACGAGATTTCAGAAGAGAATCTATCTCCCCAGACCCTTGCTCGCACCACAACAGATCTGGACATATCAGTTCCGAGAGGACAGAACTTTCAGTGAAGAATACCTAGGGCCGGTCCATCAGGTGGACCAGCACAGAGAACTCATGCTTGATCAAGTTGATGTTTCTCCATGGCAGGCGATTCCTTTTCAAATTCCCACATGCAAGACCGAGGCTGACTATACAGTCAACTTGTTTTGTTTCCACCATGAGTCCATTGGTGAGGCTTACAAAGGAGCTGGTTGGGCTTTTCCAACTGAATCTTTAGACCAAACACCACATGTCCAAGTCCATTATCAAGGATTCGAGATCACCTCCCGTGCCCAACTTCCACCAAATTATTTGTCTCTTCTAGAAAAATCTCTTAAACAGAACTGGAGACTGGAGTTCGAGCTTTTATATCATCACAGACCAGATGATCATCATCAGATGGAATCTCCCCTTCAAGCCAATTGGACTACCTACTTTGACTGTCACCAGCACTCAATTTTCCAACAGGATTTCACTCCGTGAGCCTGCACACAGCAAAGACTTCAACATCTTCTCAAGGCTGCTCACCTTCATAACAACAAGGATGAGCTTAACACAATTTATTCAGGGCTCTGAGGAGAACCTTTTTCCCAAGGAAATCACAGAGCTGGAGAGGAAGATCAAAGATGTAGACAGCTTCGAGCAAGTCCTTAGATGGCTTCATTCCACACCAGTTCCACCCGCTTGGCTACTACCATTGCCGCCACTACCATATTATTCTCCCTCTGCTTATCACCAAGACTTACAGTCTTCTGTCGAGAACTTTCTTTTCCTTAATGGTACTTCTTCATCGATTTCACTTCCATTTCTATCCACCTCTTCTCATGACGTTTGCATTCAGGAGGGGTTTATTACCAATGTCTACATCAGTAATCCGCATTATATGTGAGACCTGGATTATATCCAGTTTGAATCATATTCAATCTTGCCGATGACTCAGCATCATCAAGACCCTCCTCTTGCACCATAAAAGAAGACCAAGTACCAAAGGAAACTCGACTGGAAAAGCAAGAAGAAACAGGTGTATCCAAGGCTTCCATCATTGAGATCAAGGACACTGGCTTTACAGCTGAGACTACCAGCTTCACCACTGAGACAAGGAACAGGACCTCCTACCAACTTCTCTCTTATAGGCTATCTCTTTGAAAGTTTCTTTCCTGACAATATCTTTTCAGATCTCCTCTCTTTATAGATATGGCACTCCCCTCGTCAAGTGAACTCAAGATCAAATCTTCTCTTCTTTCACGCATTCCTGTCCTAGCCGAACAAAGCAACTACCCCATTTGGAGCATACGTGTTCGCTCTGCCTTACAAGCCTACTTGGTTTGGGAAATCATTGATGGGACTCTCACTTATGCACTTCAGACCACTGCTGAAGATCACTTAAAGTGGAAGATCCTCAACAAGCATGTTCTTGGCTCTATCGCCTCCACAATCAACAATTTGTTAACCAGCCATGTCAACTATGAATGGGCTGATCCCAATACCTTCCCCTCAGTCGCTCACACTCTTTGGGAGACCTTGAAAGGTTTATTCAGCAAGACTGGCATATCTGGCCAGTTCTACACGTTTCATAAAATCATGCGAACACACATCTCTCCATGCTCAGCCAATGAGGATATTTCAAAGATCATTTAGATGTTCGAACAGCTTCTTCAAGCCGGCCTCAATCTCCCTGCATCATTTAAAGTGATGATCCTTCTTAATCAACTCCCACAAGACATTTTCAGTTTAGCTTCCACCATTATGCAAATCCTCGATGAAATCCAGTTCACAACGGAGAATGTTTCTCAATATATCCTTCGTGAAATGGATCTACATGCTACTCATAGACCACTCGCTTCCCAGATCTCTGAAGTATCTGGAGACCAACAAGCAACTGTGAACCGTACAGCTGTCATTCGGCAAGGACCTCCACCACAGAATCAGTGGAGATCTCAGAACCAAGGCTCTCCACAGCCACATCTGTCGAATAGTTAACATTATTATGGTAACATGCCTCAACAGCAGCAATCTACCAATGTTATGATGCTACCGCTCTCCTAGCGTAATGCTAAGATAGATAGTCAACAATGAACGTAGCAGTAGGCACTCAGAAGTAGCCTATGGACTTAGAGAGGTCTGACCAGGGTTACGCCAGAAGATAAGTGGTATA